>JAIKVE010001179.1:0-13243 GCA_024679115.1 Phytophthora pistaciae
GAAACATGCCTTCTCAAAAATTATAAGGTTCTGACTGTTCGCTGAGCACGCAAATCACTGTATTTAGCCTGATACGTAATGCGAATTGCAGGATTCAGTGAGTCATCGAAATTTTGAACGCATATTGCACTTCCGGGTTAGTCCTGGGAGTATGCCTGTATCAGTGTCCGTACATCAAACTTGGCTCTCTTCCTTCCGTGAAACTCGTGCGGAGACGACGCTCGTCTCATATATGTAAGCGCACTAAAGTGGTTAAGTCAGTACATCTAGTCGTTGGGTTGTTAGCCCAGAACCTTTGACAACATATAAACCTGAGGGGACTTATATATATCAGGTGTTCGCTGAGCACGCAAATTACTGTGTTTAGTTTTTTTTCGAGTCAAACCGATCCCATTAATCATTATGGCTGCGACGAAGATAGCTACCACTCGTGAAGATGTCAAGCCTGAGAGTGCAAGAAGCAAGAGCACGACCGTGTCAGCCAACTCGAAGACAGCGAGAGAAAGTGACGAGACAGTAACACACACACCAGAAACACGGAAGAAGAAGAAAAAGAAGACGCGGAAGGATGACAGCACAACAACCTCGGACGCCGGAGATGTCAAGAAATCCAAGAAGAAGAAAGCATCCAAGAGCCGCGAAACACGCCGTGGTAGCGATGGAACCGTAAAAGTACCGCCTGTTATCGAAAGGAAGCCGTCGCAGCGAAAAGTTCAGGTCAAGCAGCGGTCGTTTACCACCGGCAGCTCGACAATTGCAATTGGTGATTCAATGGCTAATACCGAAGGCACAACACCAGCAGCGGATGAAGCGGAGGGATTCGCAAGTGGGCAGTACGGAGTGCTACTGGAAACCAAGCGAGCTGAGAAGCTCTGTCTATCGCTAGCGCTCGAAAAACGACATGTGGAAGGAATGCTGCGTGCATTTAGGCGTGAAGAGCAGCTGGGAGATGGAGAAATCACTACTGACGAGTTTTTCTCGATGATCCGCGAACAACCACGACAACTTACGAAGGGGTTGTTTGAGGAGGTGGGTCTTGCTCGCAATATCAAGCGTCTACGCTTTGACGACTTTGTACTGTGCGTAGCGACCGTCGCAACTTGGTCCAAGAGTGAGCTGCTACATTACGCATTCAAACAGTTCGACGTGGATGAGTCTGGGGTGATGGATGGTCGAGAGCTCCGTGCATTCTGCGAGGGATTGAAGAATGATAGCAACAGCAGCCTTTACTTCGCCAAGAACGTCAACGTAGCTCGTGAGAAGATTGCAGCACGCGAGCAGAACCATTTGACCAGAGGGTTTTCCGGACAACTGAACATCGATGCCAACACGGTTGTTGATCTTGAAGATTTGGCAAAGGGGACGACGGAGTTCCAGATTGCATTCTACCCGTTGCTGCAGCTACAGCAGAACGTACGTGCTTGTGCGCTTGGGGAGCGCTTTTGGGCCGGGGCAGCTCAGCGCCGTCACGAAGTTGAAGTGATCGTGCACTATATGCGACTTCACAGCGGTAAACTGCCCTCTTTTTCCATCGTGAACCGCATCATTGCGTATTTCATGCCATTTTCCCATGCTAATGCACAATTGGTGGTACACAAGCTAGCGGTTCTCAAGTTTGCCGAAGAAGGGAGAATTTTGCAAGAGCAGTCCAAGGCTCGGGCTGAAGTCGAGGCTCTGGCGTTAAAAGGCATTCAAGAAGAGGATCACGATTCTTCCAAGCCGTAGATTCATTGTCACGGGCAGCATTTGTTCGGATGGGGCGGATGGGGGGGGGGGGGGGTCAAACTTTTGCACGGATGTCGTCAAGGTACTGTTGTCGTGCCAGTGCTCGAGCCCGGGCCATGACGGTGTTTCCTCTGAGCAACAAGCTTAATAGCCACTTCTTGAAACCCATTGGGGGTAATACTCCGCGGTGAAGGCGAAGATGAGCTACGAGCGGTGGTACGAGAAGCTGTTCGCGAACCTTCCTCTCCCAGTACTTCTTGCCTAGTGTTCGTGTGCGGACGTTCTGCTGGATTTGTACAAGTGGGAAGAAAACCACGGGATTGCGATGCACAAGCTCCAAAAACTCGTCAAAAGTGAGGCACGAGGGCATGCACAGTGATGCAGCGTTGGCGGTGAAATTGCGAGCGGCTACGTCGATGTTGTGCGCATATGATCCTCCAGCAGCCTGTACAATTTCGTTGAGGCGGCGCGCACTAACAGCATCAATCCCTTCAGCGAAAAAGGCGTCGAAGTAGAATCGCCATAACCGGAGCTCCGAAAACGCAGCAAACGTGCAGACAATGCACAGAAATGGATCAAACGTAATCCTCGATTCCGAAGGCTTGACATTTTCAAGGCGTAGAAGCTCGCTGGTCAACAGATGAGCCCTCTCGTAGGCTTTATCGTCGTTGATAAGGTGGAAAAAGCCTCGTATCGTCACCGAATCGCTATTGGTCCCATCTTCTTCGTCAAACTTTCGCCGTAGACTTCGGACATCGTCGCGGGTCATTCCCAAACGTTTACACACTTCTTCTGCTTCGATGGTTTCAAGCAAACGGCCGTAAAGCACAGAAACCCGGGATTCCTTTCGTGCAGGTGCGGCTTCTGGTGGGGCTGTTGCTAGGTCAATGGTTTTCGCAGACCCGACAAGTATCTTCGTGGAGTTAAGTGGTTGTCGCTGCTGATCGTTGCCCTTATGCAAAAACTTCGTGCTCATGTCTCTGAATGCGGATTAGTACATTTGGTAACCTCGAAGATGAGAGCGGCGAAGTGCACTGCAGCAAATATAGGGCATGCCACGCACGACCAGCGGGATATTTTAGCCTCGTCTTCTAAGAGACCCCTCCTCTCTCTCTCCGGGGGCAATGCGTATTTAAATCCGACGGTCGAAGGCGCTAGCATTTATGGGAGCACCAAATCCACAAGCACCGAAAAGAGAAAATGGAGTAGCCTCGCCCGGTGAAGGGGAAAAGAAGACAGCAAAGAGTACATCAAAGGGTGCTAAACCACGGAAGAAGCGAACAACTTCATCGAAAACGGCTCAGGAGAACGCCGGCGTAGGCGAGACCAACTACGATGTGGAGATTGGAGCAGAACCAAAAGCCAAGATACTACCGCGAAAAATTGAGGTCAAACAGCTGTCAACCGATGGCACTTGCAGTGTAGCTGCAGGTAATACGGAGGCAGTGTCCGCCCCAGCGACAAACGATACGGGAGGCCTCGCGGGTGGACACTACGGGGTGCTGCTGGAAACGAAAAGAGCTGAGCAGCTCTGCATCTCTTTGGCACTCCAAAAGCGTCACGTGGTAGCTTTGCATCGCGCATTTAAGCAGGAAGAGCAGCTTGGAACTGGAGAAATCACTATCGGGGAGTTCTTCATAATGCTGCACGAGCAGCCTCGGCAGCTCACGAAGGGGTTATTCGAGGAAGTGGGTCTCGCTCGTGATATCAAGAGGTTGCACTTCGATGACTTCGTTCTGTGCGTGGTGACCATCGCGACCTGGTCCAAAAGCGAGCTGCTCCATTACGCGTTCAAGCAATTTGACGTGGACGAGTCTGGGGTTATGGATAGTCGTGAGCTTCGTGCATTTTGCGAAGGCCTCAAGAACGATAGCAGCTTTTACTTCGCCAATAACGTCAACATCGCACGCGAAAAAATTGCTGCACGCGACCGGAAACACCAAAACCAAACGTCAATGCGACAAATAAACCAGAACTCATCACGACAGCTATACAAGGGTTTTTCAGGGCGGCTTGAGATGGGTAACAGCGTTGAGGAAAACACCCTTGTCGACCTTGAGGATTTGGTGAAAGGATCTACCGAATTCCAGGTGGCATTTTATCCGTTGATGCAACTGCAGCAAAATGTGCGTGCTTGTGCACTCGGCGAACATTTCTGGGCAAGAATCGCAGTACGGCGTCAGCAGGTCGAAGTGATCGTCAAGTACATGGGGCATCACGGTGGAAAATTACCGTCCATCTCGTTTGTGACCCGCATCGGGGCATACCTGTTACCATTTTCACAAGCACATTCAAAAGTGTTGGTTCACAAGTTGGCAGTTCTCAAGTATGCGGAAGAGCGACGAAAACGACAGGAAGAAGCCAAAGCTCGAGCAGAAGCGAAGGCCCAGCGATTCGCACAAATCGAAGAATAGAGTGAGGCATCTCCGGAACCCTTGCAACCATATTTGATCGACGCTACGATACGCCAGGAAAAATCTCCACAACTGGAAAATGTCACGTGTAATTGAGCTTACCAGACAAAGAGGTACAGCCCCAGCAACAATGTAAGCACGAACGTGGCTAACACCTTCAAAAAGAAGGTGCGAGATGCTGCAGTACAGTGAGGCGACAGCTTCACATCTGCCAGCAACACTCCACAATCAATACGCAGCGGCGTCTTGGCACTGACACCATCCTTCAGCTCTTGAAGCTGCTGCTTTCTGAAGGACAAGAGCTTCTTCTGAACCATTTCCAATGCTGGTAGAGCCATGTTGCGTCCAGACGCCAACTCGAAAATGTCACGGAACTCAGCTTCGAAGTTCGTCTGTAATGGTGGTGTTGCTTCTAAGTCGGACTGCAAACCGCGATTTTGTTAGTTATTCTATCGCCACGACAGAAATGGCAACGCAGCAGGGGCAGACGTACCGTCACGACAGCAGTCTCTTTGCGGGAAGGAGCACCCAAGCCAAGGTCGAAGACTCGGAGCACAAAACCATTAAAGATCCAATCGGGAAGAGGAAGAAGCACCATGAGCGACCGCACAGGAAACAGTGTGGCAGCGCTAGTGTCCGGCTTTGAGTCTCCACCCGCACGGCCAGACTTGTTGCTAGCAGCAGCAACACTTTGCACCACCACGCTAAACAATTCATCCATCTCCACCAGCGCTTGCAGGAAAAGGAAACGTGTCTTCCGATCGCGCAGTCCGTCCAGAACACTCTTCCCTGTCAGTGCATTGATGTAGTAGAAGCTGCGCAACATCGTGCAGCCCCACTTCAGCGCTACAAACGAATAAGCACCACATTGGTCAGCCAAAGTATCTGCGTAAACTCAATTACGCATTAAGCCATTGCAATTCCTTTCCCACCTTGACTATTGTGCCGACTGAGCACTTGGATGCCTGTTCCTTCCAGCACATCTAGCGCATAAAGTGCTGACGTCTTCTCCTTACTACACAACACACAAATGAAAGTTATTCAGATTGCGCACACACTGCTCTAACACCAAACATACGTTACCTTAGTCTCTCCACGAAGAAGCACCCATTGGACAGCGGACGCATCACCCCCTTCTCGTCCTGCACGACCTGGAACGCCGCTCCTCCGTGCAGCACAATGGCATCTGGCAGTCTACACACAGCACAGTTTGCCATCATTCATTTCATCCACAACAAAATGATTTAAAACTGCTCTAACGTACGCCGAGTTAAGCTGCGCGAGGCGCCTCATCGTCGTCTGCAGACTCAGCACCACGCGCTTGGGCTGATTCTCCTGGTGCTTGCCGCCCAGCTTCTTGCGCAGCAGCTCGGCCACCCGCAGCGTCGCATCCGCCTCCACCATGAGCAGCCACAGGTCGCACTCGTCCAGCTTCTTCCAGTCGCTTGTCTCCTCGAACATTTCCGTCCCCATCTTGCCGCCATCCAGCAGCGCGCCGTCACAGCGCAGCGCCACTGCATCCGACCTCTCCTCTTCGCTCTTGCTGCCGCCCTTGCCGTCATTATTGACCCCCACGAGCCACGTCTTGGCACAGCGACCGCTCGCAGCCACGCACAGCGCCACGTACCGCGCCAGCTGCGCCTCCTCCCTCGACAGCGCGCTGCGCGCCGTGTACACAACGCCCACCGTCGGCCGCATCTTCACGAGTGCGCACTCGGTCCTCCATGGACCATCACTCTTGATTTACTGACTTCGGATTGGCTGATCCTTCACTTCAATCTTTGAAATTTCAGCCAACCGCAGTCCGCCACTTTGCCGCCGCGTCGTTCCCCCCTCATAATACGGTCTGAGCACCGCGTGGAAGCCGCCCTTAGGATCCTGGAGCGGAAGAGCAGAGCCTCGTGACCATGGCGGGCGTGACGAACGAGCGCTACTGCACGGTGCTGCTGCAGCAGGTGGCGGGGGAGAAGGCGCTGCCCCCGTCGCAGGACGAGATCCTCAAGGGCCTCGAGTCGCCCAAGGTGGAGCTCAAGATCCGCGCTGTCAAGAGCGCCATCCTCGCGCTGCTGCAGGGCGAGAAGCTGCCCAAGGTGCTAATGCACATCATCCGCTTCTGCTCCACGCAGAGCGACCACACGCTCAAGAAGCTGCTCATGGTCTACTGGGAGATCGCGCCCAAGTACGAGCAGCAGTCCACGGGCGAGGCGGGCGCACCCAAGGCCCCGCCCAAGCTGCTGCCCGAGATGATTCTGGTCTGCAACGCGCTGCTGAACGACCTGAACCACCCGAACGAATACATCCGCGGCTGCATGCTGCGTTTCTTGTGCAAGATCAAGGAGAAGGACATCCTGGAGCCGCTCAAAGACGCCGTCAAGAGCAACCTGGAGCACCGCCACTCGTACGTGCGCAAGAACGCCGTCATGACGGTCTACACCATGTACAAGACCTTCGGAGATGTGCTCATCCCGGACGCACCCGAGCTCATCGAGCGATTCATCCTCAACGAGAGCGACGCCGGCGCCAGACGCAACGCCTTCCTCATGCTCAACGACTGTGCGCAGGACAGGGCCGTCACGTTCCTGATGAACGCGATGGACCAGGTGCCCAAGTTCGGAGACGGCTTCTCGCTCGTGATCCTCGAGATGACGCGCAAGGTCTGTCGCCAGGACCCGGCGCAGAAGGCGCGCTTCGTGCGTTGCGTGTTCCAGCTGCTCAACTCGTCGTCCCCCGCTGTGAGCTATGAGGCCGCGTGGACGCTCGTGACGCTGTCGGCGGCCCCCACGGCTGTGCGCGCGGCTGCCAAGACGTACTGTGGCCTGCTCAACTCACAGAGCGACAACAACGTCAAGCTCATTGTGCTGGACCGTCTCGTGGACCTCAAGAAGCACCACACCAAGGTGCTGCAGGAGATCCTGATGGATATTATGCGCGCGCTCAGCTCGCCCAACCTGGACATTTGCAAGAAGGTGCTGGAGATCGCCATGGATCTCGTGTCGGTCCGCAACATCGACGAGGTGGTCACCCACCTGAAGCGCGAAGTGGTCAAGACCCAGGACAAGACCCGCGAGAAGGCTGGAGAGTACCGTCACCTGCTTATTAAGGCGATCCACGCTTGTGCCGTCAAGTTCCCGGAGGTTGCCAACGCTGTGGTGCACCTGCTGATGGAGTTCCTCAACCAGCCGGACGGGGCTATGGATGTCGTGCTCTTCGTGCGCGCGATGTGCGAGAGCTACCCGGAGCTGCGTGAGAGCATCCTGCAGAAGCTGATGATCTCGTTCACCGACATCTCGTTGGCTAAGGTTTACCGTGTCGGTCTTTGGATCCTGGGTGAATACGCTACTCTTCCGCCCCAGGACGGTACGGAGAGCGACACCTCTATCTTCGAGGCTGCTAGTACCATTTTCACTGCCATTGGAAGCCTGCCGCTTGCCACTGAGGCGATGCTTAAGGCACCCTCGGAAAACCCTGAAGGTGCAGAGGACCCCGCTGCTGCAGGTGCTGCTTACTCCAAGCCTGTAACCAAGAGCGTTGTGCTGGCGGACGGCACGTATGCTACTGAGACGTCGTATTCTGCTCCTGCCGCGAAGGTTGGTGCTGAAGAGGAGAACGTGCCGGGTTTGCGACGCCTGCTGCTGAATGGTGACTTCTTCCTCGGTGCTGCTGTGGCGTCGACGCTGACCAAGTTGTGTCTCCGTGTTTCGAACGGTGATGTCGCGGGCGCCACGGCTCGCAACGGTGCGATCAAGAAGTTGGTTGTGGATTCTACACGGTGCATGTGCGCTATTGTTGCTTACGGACAGTCCAAGGCGAGCAAGCACGAGATTGACCAAGACTCGGCTCGCCGCATTCTTATGGGTGTGCGCGTCTTGCTTGACCCGGCCAGCGCGCAGGCCACGCACACGATCATCACAGAAGAGTGCCGCTCTGCGTACCGCCACCTCTTGGACACCCAGAAGGCGCAAGAGGCTGAGGCTGCCCGTGCCGCTGCTGGCGGTGCCGGCGGTGAACCAGTGACACAGGCGGACGACCTTATTAACTTCAGACAGCTTCGTGGCAATAAGGCTTTGGGATCGACGGATATCGACATCGATGATGGTGCCGACATTAACCGTGCCCTTGGCCAACAGGGCGATGGCTCTGACAACGAATACGCTGGTGCGATGCGCCACGTGCACCAGCTGACGGGTTTCGCTGACCTCGTGTACGCGGAGGCCTACGTCACGGTTCACGACTATGATATTGTGCTGGAGATTTTGGTGGTCAACCGTATTCCTCAGACTCTCACTAACCTGACGGTGGACCTCTCGACGATCGGAGACCTCAAGCTTGTGGAGCGCCCTCAGCCGCAAACCATTGGACCCCTTGACCAGCGCACGATTCGCGCCAACATCAAGGTCAGCTCCACTGAAACGGGCCACATCTTCGGTACTATCGTGTACGATTCGGCATCAGGGGCGGAGAAGACGTATGTGAACCTGAACGACATTCACCTGGACATCATGGACTACATCAAGCCCGCCACGTGCACAGACGCAGCGTTCCGTGCGATGTGGGCCGAGTTCGAGTGGGAGAACAAGGTGGCTGTGCACACAGAACTCTCGAACGTGTTCGAGTTCCTGCAGCACGTGGTAGACAAGACGAACATGCGCTGCATGACGCCTACGGCTTCGCTGGGTGGAGACACGAACTTCCTGGCCGCCAACTTGTACGCCAAGAGTGTGTTCGGTGAGGATGCGCTGGTCAACCTCAGCGTCGAGAAGCAGGACAGCGGCCGTATCGCTGGCTACATCCGTATCCGCAGTAAGACTCAGGGTATTGCGCTCAGCTTAGGCGACCGCATCACAGCTGTGCAGCGCGGTAAGGACGACCAAGGCAAGCGGAAGAAACTCCTGGCGTAGACGTCGCACTCGAAGTAAGAATTGCATCACGTCGAAGAATGGTGGAGAGAAACAGGCAGCGCAGCGTTGGAGTGTGAGGCAGGTGAGAGAGTAAGCGCGGTTGTTTCAGTTGCAATGGACGAGAGAGATCTAGCACAGGTAACAACGCTAAACAGTTTTTCGTGAGATGCTGTGTAGTACGATTCCAGTTGCAGCCTAACGAGCGTTATGCTGCAAGTGATGCACGTTGATATTGATAGATAAGGCAGTTCACATCGCTAGCTGCGCGATCAGATGCCGATGCCCAGACGTAGCCGCAAATTCGGGTGCCGCCTCTGGGCCTCCTCCAGCGCGAGGCGGTTGGCGGTAGCCTCAGCGTCCTCGCCGCTATCGATGCTTGCGGACCCGTAGGTCACTGTACCGTATCCGTTTCGTCCTGGCTTCACCGTCGGCGAACTCTCATTGCCTGATGCCTGGACGTGCCCCGCTTCGGAGTCTTCGGTCGTCGACGTCGTCTTGCTGCTCAGCGCTGCCGCTTCTGCTTGGGGTAGTGCACTGCTGCAGTCAAGCGTAGCGATTGCCAGTAGAGCCGCAGCACACCATCTTCGAGTCCGCATTGCAGACGACTTCCTCGCTCTCTGTCTCCTCCTCTGCTGCCACTGCGTCCGAGCCGCCGCGCGAACGAAACTGAGCTTGGGCGTGTGCGTGTGTTTCACCGCCCACTTGGGTGGAAAGGCAGGAATGACCAGCAGGAGCCAGGAGGGGAAGATGCGATGGGAGCCGGCCGAGGCACCCCGCCAGCATGTCGGACTATGGAGACATGCAGAGACGGAGATAAGACGGGCGGTGCCATTTGCTTGCCTCAAGTGGACCCTCCGTCGGAGGCTCCGATGTTTGCCGCGGTGAGCCTTTACATGCAGAGGCTCGACTGAAAATGCAACCTTCATGCGTCATAATCCTGCTGAACAGCAAAACCCTCTTCACACAGGTCACTGTTCATAACAATCACTTACTTCACCTCAACAATACCATGAACCTACCAAACCCCATGCTTATCAGGAGGTCACAACACCGGACCAGCTGCAATGTTGCCCTAGAAGACGCTCTTGTGTTTCCTCTGGTCTTGCTCGATGCTCTCAAACTTGGCAGCTCGCACGATGAAGAGCACCATCTCGATGACCATCATGACGATGGCACCACCGAGGCCAGCGACCATTCTCTATTGCAAGCAAGGAACGCCACATCTCGTCAGCAAAATCAACATCACACGAGGAGCTCCGCAGCCCAAATCCACCGCCTCACCGTCGTCTCGTTCTCCGTGAGGTTCCTCGCCACAAAGTACACGGCGATGAACGCCGTGATCCTGGCCATCACCATGTTGGCGCCAATGGACAGATGCTGCCGCACGCTGGTCTGGTGGTTGGCCAGCTCCCGACTCGCCGTCTGCCTTGACGTTGCGCACCATGCTGCCGTAGCGCATCTCCTCGTCCAGGCGCAGCAGCTTCTCGCGACGTCTGGCGAGGTACTTGGCCCTCTTCTCCTTGGTCTCCTCGTCCTGCTCGTCGTCCTGCTGCGTTGTGGACACTGCGCGCGCCTGAACGCCGCTGCACTGGCGCAATAGCAACGCCAGGACTCTCGTTACGGCACAGATAAGTACGACAACACGATTTTGATACGGCGCAGATAACTCGCTACGGCACATATAATCACTTTATGTACGGGCACACACAAGTACGGCGCAGATATCCCGTCTGTGCTTTAAGGGTCTCTACATTCTCAGAGAACCTTAGGCGCGTTCTTAACAGCGGTTGTACGGGTGTATTGTTGTACGCCGTACAACAGATTGCGTAATAATGAGCCACAAAAATACGCGCACTGGTAGTACGGTACACCAGACCTCTGTGAGCGAAGTGAACGGGTGAACGGGGGTGAACGGGGGTGAACGGCGGGAATTGGTGGGAACTAGCCGAGCGCCGCCGCTTTAGTTGTAGTAGAGTGGGCCGCCCACCTCCGCTTCGCTCCGGTGGGCTTTTATTAACCCTGTTCAAATGTTTGATTTCGATTGGGCTCATGTAAAATGTGTTTTCGGTTGAAAGTACTATGATTTTAGGGTTAGTAGAGCATTCGTCGCAAGTGCTGCGCATGTTGTCTACGTTAGAGCTACTATCAGTAGATCCATTTAGCAAGGTAACCATTTTGCGTTGTATGATACTATGATTTTAGGGTTAGTAGAGCATTCGTCGCAAGTGCTGCGCATGTTGTCTACGTTAGAGCTACTATCAGTAGATCCATTTAGCAAGGTAACCATTTTGCGTTGTATGGCCCTTATGGTCATGTCTACGTTAGAGCTACTATCAGTAGATCCATTTAGCAAGGTAACCATTTTGCGTTGTATGGCCCTTATGGTCCACATCGGCGCAATTAGTTATAACGACTACAAAGTCGTCCTTGTAAATGTAGTCGAAAAGCATGAGTTGCATCCGTTTCGGTGGTGTCGCTAGCTGCAGTTAAGTATGTATGCGTGCTGTTTTATCAATTATTATCGCACTACCATATTTCTGCTATTTTTGTTATACCACTTATATTCGTCTAAGCCCCAATAACAAAACCAAAGAGTGTGGGTCTTCGCTATTCATGTACTCAGCATTATATTTAGTGCTAAGCTTAAAAAAAAAACGTGTATATATCATTCTCTGCCAGCAGCAACAATTGGTACGTGCTCTGCTTCAAAACTATAAACAAATAACGTAATTGTCACTTCCGTATTTTACTACGCTGTGGTCGTGCCACATGCAACACGGTAGCGTTAACTATTGAAAAGTAAGAACTTTGTTTTCGCACTATGCTAATTCCGTCTGCTCCATTTAGCAGATAGGCATGTACGACCCAATAATATTGTCAGAGCGTTCGTCAAAGGAATTCCAATGTGAACTTGTACAATAAACCCTCAGTTCAATGCATATCAGAACATCGACTATCTTCATAACGCAATATTCTACCGATACATAGTTAAGCTAAAGTTATATGATACACGTTTAAGCCAGGGTCGCTATACGGCTTCGCAAGGTGAACACCGAGCGCCGTTGCATTGATAGCTATGATGTATTCATCCCTGTATATCGTAATACTAAGCTGCGCATGCTAGTAATAGTATTATCCAATTCCAGCACGCCTTGTGCTCTATCATCGCTTACTACGTTTGCTATCGCTATCCATGGGGGTGTGCTATCGCTTACTATGCGCAAACTTCAAACAATATCGCAAACTATGTTTGTATTAAACCAATCTCGCTGCAGCACTATTATACTACATGTATGTATGTAGCAGGACAGGTCATGCTATCGCAGCTACTACACATTACTCGCAGTATTGTCAGTTATAATATTGTTGGGCGGGCCCTGCTATCGCTGCTACTACGCAGTATTGGTAGGCCAATAAATATCGTATAGGTTACAAACAATATCTTGCAGCCAAGGTGATATTTTCGCCCGCCTTCCCCACTCACCGAGCTAGGTTAGTTATGCAGAACAGAGCGCGCCCTGTTGGGGGCCCGCAACGCACTATGAGGTGACCAGGGGCCGCCTTCGCTACGCTCGGCAGCAAAAGGCTGCTTTTGCCATTTCTGGGGGCCTATCTGGAGGCCGCCTTCGCTGCGCTCGGCAGCAAATCGTACTTAGTGATATTCGTACTTAGTGAATAAGCGTGACGATTTTGATACGGACGGACAGCGCGTCTTTTTGATTGGTGCTTAGGATTGAGCGCGGCGTAGTCCGTCGTAGCGAAGTCCAAAGCCGACATCATGTTGCAATTGCCGGCACTCGACTGCCCCAAGGTGTAGGCAGTGCCGTCGCCGGTGAAGTACTCATCGGCATTGGCCACCGCCAACGCTGTCGCCGTTGCGAGAACCGTGAAGCTCTTCATACTTAGAGAAATCCTTTGAAGTCGATGGTCCGACGCCGACGCGAATGGGACTTTAGTTCCGTCCGATGTCGAGTTTTGCAATTGCTCGACGGACGGCAAAAGCGGGAGTGGTGTGGAGTGGGGACAACCCGAAAGCCTCTTCGCACCGCTCCCTCGACAGAGAGCAGGCCGAGCTGAACCTCTGTGCCTGTCTAAAGTGTGAGGAGGAGATCATACGGCGCCTGGATCGTCGCGGGCAGGCTGCACGCTGCCGGCTGGACAGGCCGAGCCCAGCTGGTGTTGCGGAGCCGAGGTGACTGTCGACGG
>JAIKVE010001180.1:0-13232 GCA_024679115.1 Phytophthora pistaciae
ATTATAATTGCCACACTAGTGCCGCACAATTGGCTGATCGACCTCCGAGATGTCGTCCACCAGGAAAAGCCTGCGTCCCCGGTTCAAGATATATCACTACGGAGCAAGATGACCCGCGTGGAGCAGCGCTACGAGAAGCTATAACAGACAAACTCTACCACGAATATATTAGGCAGAGCATGTAGACAAACTATACCATGAATATATTGATCAGAGCATGTAGCCCTACTGCTGGTGCGTGTTGTTGGTAAGAAAAGCAAGAAGAGCAGCATTTACCTTTTTTGATTCCTCAATTGCACTTACCATCAGCTCTTGAGTCTTTTGAATTTTGGCGAGCTGCGTCGAAACACTGGCAAGCTCGCTGGCATGCTCCGGTGCGGCTAAGGCAGCTGCTAGCGTCGTTCCCATCGTCACCAAAGCTTCAGGTAGATCCAGCTTGCGTTTGTTATGCACAGCGGCATGGCGCTCCGCCTCAATGGCGGCGGCCTCCTCATGTGCATCGCCACCGCCACTACCTCCGCCATCGACGAGATCGCCGCTGACATGGCTACCCTCTCCTTCGCTCCACTCATCAAGGACAGCCTCGGATTCACGAGTCGCCGAAGTTTCTCCCTCTAACTCGCCATCGCCTTCACTGTCAGGAGAAATACCTGGGAATTCAGGCAAAGCAACGCCGCTTTACCCGAAATCCTGGTTGCGAAGCCCCTTCTTGTCGCCAAAGTACTGCACAAGCAGCTCCCAGTAGCTCGGGTAGTTGATAGGCGTCTCCAAGTTTCCCGTAGCAGCTTCCGCCGCCTTGATCTGGCCGAACAGACCCTTCACAGAGTTGAACTTGTTCTTGATCTTCTCCACCTCCGAGTTGAGCCCATGCTTCTTGTTGAAAGACCGCTGAATCTTCGTCCAGAGTCTCGTGAGTTGCGCCCGCGCGTTATGGCGCGAAAACGCCGCCCCGTACGTGACAACTCGAAGGTGCAGTAGAGTCTTGAGGCGAGAGTTGCTCCAAGCAAGCCGAGGGGGCTTGACGACAGCCGCAGCCACTGGTGAGGGGCCATCAACGGAAGACGCGTTAGCAGCAGGCGAGCTCATCGCCATGAGTTAGCCTTGCACTGCAGTCGGTTCTACGGGTATATTACCGGTTTGTAACCTGAATAAAGCGGTATTTCAATCGGTGTCTACGTAGACCGGCTTTGCTCTTTTTCTGCTGTTTAAATTTATCACTTTCGTACTTCGACCTGCCCCTAAATCTCCAATAATGGCGTGTGCAGTCTGTAAACTTCAAGATGCGAACAATTTGGTACGTCGAAGTACGAGTTTAGTCTACAATTGGACCAGCCCCCACCACCCCACCACCACCACCACCACGCTTCAGACACAACCCAAGCAAACCCGATGAAGGTCTTCCAGACTGTGCTCACCTTCGCTGTGCTGTGCGTGATCGCCACTACTGGAGCCAACGAGACAACTTCGGAGGAGCGCAACCTTCAGAGAAAGGTCCTCGTTAAATGCGGCCGAGGAAACCGTGATCCTGGATGCCATTAGTGGTGACTTCGTAGTTCTGCGAGTTCTGCAGGTACTACTAAACGGAAGCTCAAGCTTAATCACGATGGATTGAATGAAAGTTTCTACGGCAGATTGAAATGCATGCTACTCTACCGTTCAAGCGTCTTTGCATTTTATAATTCGAATCTGAGTTAATTGGGAATGCTAAGTGCTAAATCAAAGGGTTCGTTCACGCGCTAAGACAACTCGCCAGTTCCGTACGAGGTCGTGGAAGACCCGTACGTCGCCAATGGAGCTGGCTGGAAGCGACGCCACACCAAATACGCGCTGGACACGAGGAGGTTGAACAGGCCACAGGTCACCCACACGTGGCGCTTCTGCGCGAGCAGCACACCGGAGAGCACCAAGATCTTGGGTAGCGTGATCGCCCACGCGCCGGTGTTGCCGAACGGCACCACGAACGGACGCTCGGTGTCCTTCTCGATGTATTTGAGACGCAGGAACGCGAAAAACTCGAGCAGCAGCGTGAGACTACACCCAGCATTCAATCCGTTAGTGAAAATAGCACACGCAGCATCCGTGGAATAGCACAATAACATCCACGTACTTGTTGAAGAAGGTGTCGAGCACCACCAAGAACTCGAACGAGAAGTTCATGAGCACGCCAGTGGTCACGGTCTGGAAGATCACGGCCGCAATGGGCGTTCCGAAGCGCTTCCACTCGATGGAGAGGAAGGAGGGAAGCATCTTGTAGTCCGCCGTCGCCCACAGCGCTCGAGAGCTGCACGCCATCACGACATTGAACTCGCCGAGGGTCGCAACGACTGCAGCCATGCCAACCCACACGCCCAGCCACGGGGCAACAGTCATGGCGATAGTCTCCAGAGAGCCTTCGTGCCACTGCGAGAAGTCCGACTGCACCATGATGCCAGCACCAACTGCAGCAATGCGTATAAAAAAGAGAAGAGATATGAGTTCATGAGACCTCAGAGCTGTCCAGTACACGTGTGCATCATACCTGGGAAGGCGTAGTTAATAGTGATCAAAACCATCGCGATCATGATGGCAATCGGGTAGGTTCTGCCGCCGTCCTTGACTTCGCCCGCGACGCAGCCAAGTGAGTCCCAACCTGCGTCATACAAGCTCACATCAGTCTCTAAAAGCACCTCATCACATAGTACTTCTTGCATTGCACTACCCACCTTGATAGTTCCACAGAATCGTCGACAGGAACAGCGACCAGTCGATTTGCGGCGCCACACTGCCCCACGTTGCGAGATTGAACGCCTCAATGGACAACGGCTCCAACACAAACGGCGCCAGTACAAAGAGCGACATCAGCACGGAAGCCATCGCCACCGCGCGCATGCCCACAGCATTCGACGTGAACACCAGCAGCAGCGCCGAGCACTTGACCAGCCACTGCTCCGTGCCCGACAGCGTGTAGCCGTAACCCGACGCCAAGAAGGCCTCCACGTAGCTGCAGAACAGCACGGGGTACGTGGGCAAGTCGCAGACGTTGCTGGCGATGCTGTTGAAGGCATTCACCCAGCCCGCGTACTGGCCCAGTCCGCGGCGCACCCACAGAATGTACCCCCCATTCTCGTCGATCATCGAGCTGAGCTCCGCCGTCTGCAGCAAGCATCAATTCACAATAGTCAGTCCCTCCAGCTTCAACTTCAGCCTTTCAACCCCCAACTCACCATCAGAGCCTGTGGCAGCCCCCACGTGAACGGCAGCAGCACCACCGCCAGCAGAACGGGGTACGCGCCCGCAGCTCTCACTGCATCCTCGACGCCGAACGGCCCCGCAGCCACAGCGAAGTAGGCGATGAAGCCGAGCGTGATGTGGTTGATGGTGCGCGCCTTGGAGCGTCCCTGCCTGCGCGCCTGCTCCTCGATCTCCGCGTACTCGAGCTGGCTCTCCAGCAAATGGTGCTCGCCCAGCGGACTCGGGATGTTGCGCCACGACTTGAGCGGCGAGCGGTCGGCTGAGGACGGCGGCACCAGGTGCAGGTGGTGGCTCTCGTCGCGTGAGTCGAAGCGCGTGCGGATGGCTGGGCGCCCCCCGGGCTCCGAGCGGTTGGTGGTCGTCATGCCTCCTCACTGCTCTTGCTTGCGCGGTCACGTCTCGCTTGGCCAATGCAATGCACGGAGAGCAGGTCGCTTTGAGGGCTGCAGGCTGCTCCGTTACTCATCAAGGTGAGACCTAACTGGTCCCACCTTTTTCTGGTTCCGAAAAAGCTCACTTTGTGTATTGCACGTCACATGAAATGTTGCACGAAAGGTGCGCGTAGTGTACGATACACCACGTGCGACACTACAGCGCCGCCGAGCCTGCTCCAGTCATTTGTTGCAGGTGCCGACGCAACTCCCGGCAGTTCAGTTGCCAATTCGACGCCAAGGGGTCTTCTTCGATACAAAAAGCTGTGTGTGGCGTGCTCATCCAACAGCCCGCTTGCACCCTCCCACGTGTGCGAGTGGGTATAGTATGTAGCAGAAAGCGAGCGTTGCGGTGTGAAGGCGTGGGGAAGTGCATTCCCCGCGTCCGGAAGCCGCATGCACTGCTGCGTCGCTTGCTCTGGCGCCGTCCGTTCAAGTCTGATGCGGCGGTCGTACATGTCTGTCAAGAGTTTCTCTGTGTGTATGTGGGTGTCTGTCCCCCAATTTAAATGTTGCTGCAAGATACACTCTGTTCTTTTCTTCGCCAGTAGAAAAGTCCAATTTTTTTCACTTGCTAGAGCAATTACCATTCTCAACTCACCGCCGCGCTCATCTCTTCCAAGGAGACAGTGGGCGCAATGGTCTTAAGAGTGGTGACATACCTGTCAAAACAACGAATTCGTGTTGCATATCCTTATAACTGGAGATCGAAGTGAGGAAGAAAACCTTTGTGGAGATATTCAATGACCTACACAAATGACTACAATTCTCTGATCGATCCGAATCAAGTCACGCTGGTAAAGTGTGTAAGATTTAGGCCGTGTCGCCTGTAAGCAGACCAATGCTTTAGCTGCTTGACTGCGAGCTTTGAACATTTGGACCTGCTGCAGCCTTGACTCTGTTGTCGAGCACGCCGCAGTTTATTAGCATCAAAGTCAGAAGCTTACTTGACTGTGAGTACTCGTTTCTGCTGCGGCACACGACCACATTGTGGATGGAACGATTGGACGAAGCGGGCATCGTAAAAGCCTTTGCAAGACAGTTCACGGTTGGCAAAAGGGTATTGAGTTGTGCTACGAATGGATGCTACTGCACTTGAACACGCAAGAAAGAATAATGGAAGATGGCTTACTCGAAGACACAGGACACGCGGATGGTGCCGGCCTTGACAGCGTCGGGCGGCAGGTTGTCCATGTCTCCGGCCGAGGTGATCGAGCGGATGGACAGTGACCGCGACGACGTGGCAGAGCCCGTAACCTCCAGCTTCACGGTGAGGTAGCCGACCAGCTTTCCCGACTGGTCCTTTAGAACCAGCTGCTCAGTCGATGCTGGCGAGTTGATCCGGGACGCGTCGATCTCCAACGTCGCAGAGCCGAGGCGCGCGTCCACGAGCACGCTCTTGTCCTTGAGGGAAATCACCAGCCTCGAGTCGGCGCCGCTGCGGTGCAGCTCCTTCGCGGTCAACGGGAACGTGAAGCTCTCTCCCCACGAGGCGTTGCCCACCTGCTCCTTCTTCTGGTTCTTCGTGAACGACATCTTGGCAGTGTTGGTGCGGTTGGCGTCCTTGCCCACGTGCACTGAGATGTACGGAGAGATGTTCGGCGTACGGCTTCCTAGGTTACCTAGGCCAAGCACGCCACCACCAGTCGAGCTCGTGACCACCATATCACGCAACGAGAGCACCGTAACAAGAACCTGGTGCTTCTCGTCGCCCAACGAAGCCGCGTGGGTTGCCTTGGAGCTGTTCTTCTTCAACATGACTAAGGGGTAGTCCTTCTCTTCAATCACATGGCTCACGTTCTTCTTCGTGTTGCTAGGCTTCACTTGCGTGTGCACCCACTGAGCCAGATCCGACGAATACTCGGGCGGCTTGAAGTCGTCCTGCAACTGCGCCATACTCAGAATGCACTTGCCGACAGTCTTCGCCACTGTGCCACCGTACGAATCCTTCACAACGAACTGCACTTCGTTCTCTTCACCCGTGAGCGCCAGCTGCGTTTTCTCCTTCCACACTGGGTTGACTGTGTTGTAAATCACTGCGGTCTTCATCACATCCACACCATCCACGCGCGCCACACACAGTGGGTCGCACGACTTATCACAGTCCAGACCATTCGCACCCAGCACTTCAAGATTCAGCAATGTGGGCTTGTAGTGAGTTTCATCGAACTCTGCGATTAGCTTGCCGTTCTCGACAAGCTTCGGCTTGCGACGGCGGCCGCCAAATGGGGAGCGATCCACAACTGTGGACTGGACGCCAAGTGCAAGGCTGTGAGATGTAGACGTAAGCCCCTTGAGCAGAACGACACCAGGGCCTGCAATGCCCTGCACCGTGCCCTGCACAAGTCCGGTTACACCGCCCTTAATCGCACCCTCCACCGGCTTCGTAAAGATACCCGTGAATCCGCGACCAAGATCCTTAGCAAACTTGAGTCCAGCATTGTCGTTCGACGATGACTCGTCACCGCCAGATGCACTGGCACTGCTGTCATCGGCAAACTCACCAACAAATTTGTCGAGCGAACCCGTAATCTTCGCAACAGAAGATGCACCCGACTTCACAATGGTTTTGCCCAGTACCTTCACTCCCTCACCACGCGTTTGGGCATCTCCCGTCAGCTCGCCCTTCGTGATCTTCAAGAACTCAACAACACCAGAACCCAAATCTTCCACGAGACCGATAGGATTGCCAATGATGTCCGCACTACCGACAAGGCGGTACGCCTGCATGACACCCTGCTGGACGTAGTTCGCGACAAGCTGGCTCTGCAGCCGCTGCTTTGTTGAGAAACAGCGCACAATCACGATCTCGCTGAAACTGAATGTCGGCGAGCCGCTGAGGTTTGATCCGATAAGACCGACGACTTGGCTCAGGAAGCCGAAGATCACCGAGTGCCCACCGCCCGTAGACGATACAATATCCTTTCGCGTGATTGAATACTCCAAGTCCACCGACAGGGAAGAAATGCGCAAGATGTCGAAGTACACCAGATCCGTCTGGATACCGCCTTCCTCCGTCACTAACATGACAGGCATCGGAGGCGCGCGGCGTTGAAGTGTACGCTCTAGCATCAAGCGCGAGCGGTGGGCCATCGTGGCATCGGAAACTAGGTACGGCTCAAGCAGCTTCACGAGGTTGACCAAATAATCGATATCCACCTTCACCGCAAGGTCACTCAGACTGAACTCGAGCAGCTTGTACGTTCCCATGCGCGCTTCCAGATCAGCGTCAAGCACCAACTTCACGAATGGCGTTGGCTCCTTGCCGACCGACTTGTCACTATAGCCGGCGTTTACTGGGTTCATAATAACCGGGAACTTGGCAGTCGCTAACATGTTGTCCACCTGGCAATGCAACACGGAGAATGTCCACTCCAGCGAGGCAGGCGCCTTTTGCACCTTGATGACATCCACCGACGAGAAGAACACTTCTTGCGGGAAGCCATCCAGCAAGGAGAAACCAAGGCCATCGAAGGCAATATCGAATGCGGACGCATAAAGCATCCGCCGATGCTGGAAATCGCCCTCTCCCTCCGAGTCCTGGTTCTCTAAGAGGCTCAGCTCAAGCTCCTTCTCCGCGATTTTAAGCACACGCGTACTCTCCTCGACGACAACTTGGACAGTCAATTCAACAGGACGCTGCTTCTCACCATCTCGCGAAACCCACATAGTTATTGGATCCAGATACCCCACGTAGTCGATGTCGTACTTCTTTGTCTGTGTCTTAGGGGCATCCAAATGCGAGAGACGGAGCTCAATGTGGCGCTCCTTTGACAACGGATTGAACCAGGCAAATGCGTGCCATGCGCCAGATTTAATCGTGGCAGCCATAGCCTTTTGTCCGCTGCTGAAGATGGATGACTCACCCAGCTGCGCGCAGTCCACCGTGAAGGGCGTGTAGTTTTCAATGCGGTACGGTGGTGCACAGGAGACGTCCGTCAGAACCACATACACGTACATGTCCACGACTTGCACACTTGCTTGGCAAATCAGATAGCGCTGGCGCACTGAGGAGTAGACCTGAAGGTAGAGGTCTCCTGCCGTGTTGATCGGGATTGCAAACGACCAATTCTTCTTGTCGGCATCGGTGCCCCATTCCTCGGAGAATGAGAACGATACGTAACGCTGGCTCTGCTCGATTGACTCGCCCTTCTTCAGAGATCCAAAGTGGTACAGCGGCGTAGTTTGACCATCCTCCAGCGACAGATGCAACTGCTTGACCTCCTCCGCACTTCGCTTGTGGAACATGTCATCGACCTTTTGCGGGTCATTGTCGTGCGAGGCAAAGCTCTGAATGTACAGCTTCTGGTTCAAACGGTTCTGTACGAAGTATCGCGGACTCAATGTAAGCGAGACACCCGGCTCGAACAGACCGTACAAACCTTCCATTTTCACGCTGAAGACGCTTGGACCACACACAACCTCGCCCATCGTGTTGATTGCGGTCGTATTAACAGGCTCGGACCAGTCAGCGTTCTTCACAGCATGCTCCGACACAGAAGAAGCCTTGTATGCCGTTTCCGGCATGTTGCCAAGAGCTCCCCATGCCTCTGGGCGACGATTGAGGTTTCCACGTGGCTTCAAGCTCAAACGGTCTTGCGACAGCGATGCCATGATAGGGTAACTGAATGGTGAGCACACGTCCATGGGCTTGGAAGAACTTCGCTTCGCACCAGGCTCGGTTGACGCGAAATCGAAAGCAAGTGAAGTATTGTCCACGATCCAGTAGGGGCTCGAAAACCGCACGAGCCGAGGGTAACCAGGAAGCGTGATTCGGTCAATGTTGAACTTGAGCCCAATGTCGGCCTCTACGCTTTCGCGAGACGTTGTGAACTGCTCCACACCCTTGTGGATCATCATCAAATGTGGTTTTGACCACGATGATGCCACGTGCTTGCCTGTACTGTGCTTCTTCGCAACCAGGCGAACGGAGAGGTATCCAGGATAGCCCCCAGACACACCGGACACCTCGGTGTCGTGACCCGATTCCACGACGCCACTCAATACTCCATCGGATAGCTCCAGCGAAGTCTCGCTTCGCAGTAGCTTTTCCACCTTTGCGTATTCAGTCTTCATGTCCCTCGACGAGCTAGACTTGTACTCGATAAAACGGTATTCCATCTCATACGGTAGCGAGTTGCGTACCACAAACGGAGGCAACAGGGCCAATTCCCACTCGAAATGCGAGCGCAGATACCAGCGACGCACAATCATGTTCGGCGTCAACTGCTTGATAATTTTCGTGCATGTTTCCTCGGTCTCGCCATAAACAATCGTGCCACCTCGGCGCTGCTTCTTTTTCGCCTCACGCTCGGCTTCATGCTCGTCCAGCTCCTTGATGGCCTCTGTGGACGTTAGCACATCGTTGTTCAGCGACGTTTTCACAATCCAGTGTTCGTAATTTTCTGGACGGGCGTAAAATTCCGTGATACCCATCAGAAGCGAGAGTGGCAACGAAATGCGCTCGTTAGGCCGCAGCTTGATGACGGGAGAGTCCACAGCCTTTCTTCCCTCGCTACCGAGACTCAAGTACTTCACTTCGTAACACTCAGAGCTGTGATTGCAGAAGTAGGTGTTCGATCGCAGAACGATCAGCTGACGCTTCGGGTTCTCCAGGCGCGAAAACACTGTGACAAACAACGTAGACGGAGCTACTTCAGCCGTGCTCACACCAACGCTGACGTTTCCAAACGATGGCAACTTAACAGCATTCTTGCTCGTTCCCCACTGGTCGATTTCAAGTGAGTCCAGCGTTGCCTCGCCGTCCTTGAGAGCTCCATTTTCAATATGAGCGCGATTGTGAGCTTCGACTGTGATTGTTTCGTCACTGCCATTCAGCTTCAGGACGACCTTGCAGCCAGTAAAGTTTTGCACAAGACAGTCAGTTTCTTTGTGCTTCTTCGCGGCTGCCGTGCTCTGGAAGCTGTCCTGGTGTTTTTGCAAGGCGTTCTGTTGGGCTTCACCGTCAAGCGCGTCCATCAAGGCGCGGTAGGTCTTCAAGACGCTCGGAGTAACATTGATCTGGAAGCGCTTGGCAGCCTCCATCAAGACAGAGAAACCATTTTCACCAGCGTCAGATGAAATGCCAGCAACCAGTTCCCACGGCTCAATAATGTTTTCCATATCGTTCGCGATGTCACTGTAGCACGACGACGACAACTTGAACCCGAACAGCACCGTCCATTCCGAATTGCCAGAGGTAGCCAAGCCGACCCAATCGACAGGGCCGATCTCGTCAATTTCTTTGCCAGTCAACTCCATCGACATCTTCACGTCTTTCACAACAAAGTCACCGCGGCAGAATCGAGCTGGAAGCTCCGTGTCCGTAAGAACGAACCGCAGGTTACCCATCTTCACATCCGTTGTAAACTGCAACTGTTTCTTTACTGGATTCGTGTTCTGTGTGAGCTTGCTCACCAGATGCTCGGCCTCCTCCAAGGCTGCACTGAAGATGCCATCACGTTTCTTCTTAGCAATCACCTTCGCTGCACTCTGATATTCGCTGATTCCGCCGCAGTGCGTGAACGGTTGCAGCAACCACTCACAAATGACGTGATCTGTGCAGTTATCTTCCATAGAGGGCAACACTAACGCGTCCCAGATGAGATTAGCAGCGTCGTAGTTCTTCAGCAGGCGAACCAGCTTCTTCTGCACTTCCAAGGGGTTCTGGTCGCCAAACGAACGATTCGAGACACGGGTTTCACTCTCGAACAATTCCCAGAATCTCCCTTCGAACGCAGGACGCTTGATCCATTCGGCGAGTTGCTCAGTCGAAGTAATCTTCGTCTCACACATTTTGTTGATCACCTCAAAGGAGTGGTACTCATTGCCACGCAAGTTGAGGAAACCGCTTAGCGCGTTGCTGCCATTTCCTGCCGATGAATCCGACGCTGCCGCCTCGTCCGATAGCAAATCATCACGCAAGTACGCACGCAACTCTTGGAACTCCAAAAAGCCGTTGCCATCCTGGTCAATCTCCTTAAACAGCTCACGGACGAAATGCTCCAACTCGCTTTCCAGCAAAGTGTCTCCAACCTTTACGCGGCGAAGAAGTAACAACAGTTCACCCAGCTCGATGCGGCCATTTCCGTTGGCATCAATCTCGTTGAATAGACGGTGCAAGCGATCGAGAACAGCATCAACTTCTGCCTGGCGCCGAATTTCGTCTTGCTTCATGAGACTTTCCATCCGAAGTCGAGCTTGGTCGGGCGTCGTTGTCTGCATCTTGCCAAGCGCCTCACCGCAAGATGCCAACAATGACAAACTGAGGTCCGATCCTGCAAGCATGACGTCTGGCATATGCATCATCACGCTCTGGTGGCAAATCAAGGGGTCCTTGGTGCCTTGTTCCAGTTTGAACTGGAACACAACAGCAGTTGGAGCCAAAATCGGCTCCACCTCCTTTGCACCTTCAACGTATTGCGCACCGATGCTGAAGCTGTGGACGTTGAACTCCATCATTTCCTTAACCTTGGAGCTTTCGATGCGAATCGCAAGTGTCGCTGGAATGTCTACGCGGCAATCAACGACGTATTCGCTTTGCCACGTCTCCACGTTGATATCCGTGAAGAGCGACTTCGAAAACGATTCAGTAGGATGCAAAATGATGTGGCAGTCGTTCATGTTCACATCGAGGTTCAGCAGCATTCCGCCAAGCAAGCTGAACGGGGACATGGACACCTCCTTGGTCACCGTTTCCACTTCACTTTGTGCGACTTGAACCGGTGCAGGAGATGCCTCGGAATGGCCAACAGATGCCGTAGCTGGGCGTGACGTTGACAGCACTTGGGTCGTCTTTGTACTCAGGCGATCCACATACAACAGGAAATGTTCTAGCGCGGCCGCCGAGAGCACCAGCTTCACATTGTTCACACCAGCGCGCACATCCTGCTTTCCACTTTCATACTGGCTAACGTGAGCTGTCAGCATCTGTGGTGGTGTCAGAGCGTCCGAGTCGGCTGCAACCTTGCTGAAATCGGCAAACATCAGCTTCGCTATCGGAGAAACAGGACTCAACGCAGAAGACCCCACATTGACCACGAAGGTAGTCTGCCCCAGCACCATGTCGACGTCAAGCTTTTGCTTCTCCTCCCCCTCAGCGATAGCAAAGGTGCGCACATTGACACCAAAGCCGACCACCACCATCTCAGCAACCTGTCGACCGCGCTCAGCAAAGCCAATGCTCATGTTGTCCCAGCGCAGTGCGATCTGCATGGCTCTAAACATGATGTTGCTTGGCTTGGCAGCGTTTTCCTGCACGATGGCCGTGTAATCCGCAAGCGACAGTTCCTCTTGAGTGCGACGGTAATACTTGCCCAAACCCATCGCTCGACTGCGCAGCCTGAGAATTTTATTCAGCGACATCGAAGCTTCAAGCGCGTGCAGCTTCTCATTGCGGCCCTTCTTCTCTTGCGTCGACAGCGACTTGTTATTGTCCACTTGGTCGTAGTTGTCCAAGTAAAAGGCTTCATCTTCGTGCGCTAGCGGCTTTCGGACAGTTTCGTCATGCTCCAATGCGCGCACCGACTGCACCAAGATTTGATGGTCGGTGTACGGAACGAACAGGTCGCGCAGCACGCCCACAAGCAGCTCACGGGTGACCGAGATGTTGTTAATCGAAGCCGATGTAAGCTCCACTTGCGCGAGGCGGTGCTTCAATGGGATCGGGGCAATGTCCTCCACAATTCCCAGCAACCTTGGCATCGGTGGCACCTTCAGCTTCAAGTCCAGTCCTGGGAAAGACAGCAGCGGGGTCTCGCCGGGGCCCACGCCGCCATTATCCTTCTGCGGGTCTTGCTTCTTCTCCACAGCTGCCTTCTCGTCGTCCTCGTCTTCCACAGTAGCAGCGCAAATGGCCATGCCCTTGATACTCATGGCATACTCGACCTTGATCTCGCCCGACGTCAGCACCAGCTGCATCGCCTCCTCGGCGTTATCGTGCAGCACATCGGTGAGCAGGTCGTACGACTGCATCGAGAAGCTCACGCGCGTGGGCTTAAGTACAGCTGGGATGGAGCTGGTCGTGGCCACTTCGGCGTCCTCGTCGTCCTTCTCCTCAGTCTCATCGTCGTGTCCGTCAATAGCAGCCGCGCCAGGCGTCAGACCCGTGATGGCAATTCTCACGTTGCTCACGTGGACGTCCACCTGCGCCGCGATCTGCTGCAGCACGCGATCCTTAAACGAGAAGGTTTTGGGCGGCGCGTCGGCCGTCCACTCCTCCTCCTGCTTCTGTCTGAGCTCCGTCTTGGTGCGCTCCAGCACCAGCATGTTCAGCCAGTTGGCGGCGTCCACGAGCTTCATGGCCACGGCGTCCTGCACCTCGAAGACGCCCTCGACGTTGGGGTCCACCATGCGGCCGTCCACGGCCACGCCTTCCACCTTGACCACGACCTTCCACGTGGTGGCTAGGTGGATCGTGATCTTCTTGATGCTCACACTGCGCAGCTCCACGGGGGCGAGCCCCTGCTTGGCGAAGGCCAGCGTCTTGAGGAAGGCGCTCTGCAGGCGGACGAAGAAGAGCGAGATGGTGACGCCGCGCAGCAGCTCCGAGCGCACGCCGGCGCCCCGGCG
>JAIKVE010001181.1:0-13231 GCA_024679115.1 Phytophthora pistaciae
GGCGACGCTCTTCAGGCGTGTGGGGCTTGGGGCTGGGCTTGGGGGAGGAGGGCGAGGACATCTGCGGGGCTGGGGGAAGATCGAAGAATGAAAACTGAAGCAGCCCCGCGGCGTCAGCCTCCACGAAGCGTAGCTCGTTTGGCGCGCGCACGACGTCTCCGTACGCGAGAAATTGATGGTTGTACGGCGAGTAGTGTTTTTGGTACACTGTACCACTTCACATTGAATGAAGGTTAGGCAGCTTTGTTTGTCAAACTCAGATTTCCGTTTCCTAATTTGGGCTTCTTGTGCACCCCAAACTAAAACATGCCACCTTTGCTTGTCTAATTAGCTCAGGTAGACCGAGAAAAGGTGTAGTCACCACACAGGCCGTGATGACAACTTGAGTGGCCTCCCACGTCAGTCGAAAGTGGCGGTCCAGCTGCTGATCGCCCGACCGAGACTTTGCCAAGTTGATAAACGAGTACGAGAAGGCGTAGAAGCAGCACGTGAGATTCGCGAGCGACTCGGTCGTCAACGTTCCAGTGGAAAATCCGAGTAAATACAAGTCCGAGTTGTAGATGAGGTGGTAGGAAATCTGGGCGAGGTACACCACCTGCGTGGCGCCGTTCTGACAGCGATACGCCCAGATTTGAGTGAGCAGCACCGACCTCTTGTGCGACATCACTTCGTAGAGACTAACGACCCCCATGATGAAAATCTGCATCACGACCAGGCCAGGAAGGACACTGATACCAACTTTATCACCATAACGACTCCGAAACGTGTTCATGTACATGGCGACGCGGTTTGGTTCCGATTCTGTGATTTCACTGGTCCATTCCCACTGCGAGTTGTAGGAGTTGTGGATGCACACGTCACTGGTGCTGCATAGCGGCATGTCGTCCGGGGATTGGACCATTAGACCGTAAGAAGCCCAGTGGTTTGAGATCTCGCAAGTGTCTTCAATGTACACGCCTGTAGCATTCACCTCGTGCACTCGACAGGCTCCGTAGTACGCGTGTAGCAGAGGCTCCAGGACGGTGTCCACTTTGTATTTCGTCTCCTCACCGGCTTTGACCACACGCGAGACTGGAGTCATACTGCTGTTGAAGCTGTACGGAAAGAGAGTGAGCGCCTCGGGGACGTCAGCGAGAAAGTCCCAGCCATCCGTAGCAAAAGCCAACTTTGAGCCGAGCAGACTCTCGTCTGCGGGGACGTCTGGGCGGCACTCAGTCACATCGGGGGCGATATTGATGGCCACAGCGGGGATTTCGCCGAACTCAGTGCTGTTTACGGAGACTGGATACAAAAACAGTCGAGGAAGCGCCATGATACTCCACGTCGTGACGCATTCGTTAGCGCGTTCAATGCCCAGTTCAAGTTCTCGCTTTGTCTGCTGCGGAATACTGAGATTGAGGGTGGTGACGACGTCCATCACTTGCTGTGGCGTCCCAGTCAAGCCATTCATCGCAGACCCCCACTCGTTGACGCTACTCAGACATAAGGCGTCGCTGGCGTCCAGAGCTGCTCCTAATGCGAGTGCCTCAGGGCTGAGAGAGCTGAAATTGTACAGCGATTCCGTCGGGGGCATCCCGGTGAACGCTGTGAACGGGGGTCCACTCGTGAGAGCGACTTTATTTTACAGCGCAGACGTCAATAACACGATCTTGCATGTGCCCAGACAGTCTGTACACCCGCCAGCCATGGACAAATCTTTCTCGGTGAACGCGAAGAAGCTGTGGTCGGACGTGATGAGGAACGTGGCCTCCGGCGAGAGATAATTCGTAGCCGTGAAGAGCAACAGCAGCACGATCGGACCGACAATTGTGCGTCCGAAGACTGCTAGACAAGCTCCCAGCACTGACGGTTGTAGCAGACTCCTCCATCCGTGACTTTTGCGACAAAGCTTCTTGCGTTGGTAGTAGTTTGTCGTCCAGTTCTCTGCAGCGCCTTGGCTAAGCTCAGTCGTCCACACCTGGATCCGTGATCTGCATATTCTGGAGCGTATTACGTCGAGTGCTTTGCGTAGGCATGGAGGGGAAGAAGGGCTCATTCTCGGCTCCGTCACCACCATACGTAGCAACAAGAGCAAGCTACAACCGCCATCACGGACATCTAATAATGTTCTAAGTTTATCAAGTTATTAGTAGATCAACTACATGTATGTGCTGTTTCATGCGTCCGGAAGTTGTCAGGAATCGCTTTACGATACGAAATGGTCTTGATGTTGCTTTACCAAGTTTAAGATCTAGGCCACGGGAACTTCTTTGGCCTGCTTGTGGCTCTCCCTACTCGCTCTAAACCACGAGCACGACTGTACGTGCGTCAATGTCCCCGCTTTCTGGTCCACATGCCACCGCAGCAGAAGCACGTTAAACGTCCGAAGCACCTTGCTCGGAACGTATCGCGCAATCAGCAGCAGCATCACGGAGGACGCCTGGTAAATGTGCTCGCCGTAGTACAGATACCCCGTGAGCAGTACCGCCTCGACAGTAATGCAGCGCGTATCGTTGTAAATGACGTACGCGATATCGTCGCAGTCGTGGAACAACTTGCTGAATGGCGCGCCGATGCAGTTCTGCTCGAACGTCGTGAGCTGGGGCTCACTGGAGTCAACCTTCTGACTTGAATCCCTCTGGCCAGCCCGCAGCACCACGATAGCCGAGCTGACTCGCGTACTTGACTGAGCGATATACCCGGCAGCTCTGGCTTTGGCACTCATCTTCTTCGCGACTTTTGAGGTGATCACTGCAAACACCCCCCACGCTCACGGACGCAATGATCGCGACGACGATGATACTGACCGAGAACATGATGCAAGCGTTGTTAAGACCGCAGTACTTAGCTCCGAGTGCCGACGACTTGCGCAAGATCTGCGCGTTGTCCGAGATAATAGCAGCCAGCGGAGTGTGCTGTACGGAATTTAATCCAACCACCACGGCAATTGTGATCGCGATCTGCATGGCCTCCCACATGAGTCGGAACTCGCGATCAAGTTTCTGGTCGCCTAAACGCGCCTTTGCCATGTTGATGAACGAGTACGAGAAGGCGAAGAAGCAGCAGGCCAAGTTCGCAATCGATTCCATCGTCAGCGTGCCAGTAGCAAAGCCCAGCAGATACAGATCCGAGTTGTAGATGAGGTGGTAGGAGATCTGCGCGAGGTAAATGGGCTCCATCCGACCGTTCTGGCACCGATAAGCCCAAATCTGAGTGAGTAGTACGGATCGCTTGTGTGACATCACTTGGTAGAGGCTTATAACTCCCATGAGCAGGATCTGCATGACCACGACACCGGGTAATACACTGATCCCTACCGAGTCGGCGTACCGCGTTCGGTACGAGTTGTGGGCAATCGCGGTTCGATTGGGGTTGTCCGCGCTGATAGAGCTCATCACTTCCCACTGTGTATTGAAGTAGTTGCGGATACAGACGCCGCCCGTGCTGCACAGAGGCAGATCCTCTGGAGTCTGCACCATAAGTCCGTAACTCTCCCAGTGTTTGGAGACTTCGCACGAGCTTTCGATGTAGACCCCCGTAGTATTCACTTCACGCACTCGACAACCTCCGTAATAGGCGTGCATCTCGGGTTCCAGAATGGTGGCAGCGCCGTACTTTGTATTCGAAGCTGCAACGACGCGAGACCGTGCCGGCATGCTACTCGTGAAGCTGTACGGGTAGAGCTTGAGCACATCCGGCACATCAGAGAGCAAGTCGTTGCCGTCGGTCGCGAACGCCAACTTCGATCTAATAGTACTGCCATCAACGGTGACGTCTGGGCGGCATTCCGTGTACTCAGGGAAGACGGTGACCGCCCCAGCCGATACCTTGCCGAACTGCGCTCTCCCCACCGCCGTTGTAAAGTAGAACAGCCTCACAATGGCCAGAATGCACCAATTGGTCACGCACTCGTCCGCGCGCTCTACGCCCACCTCGAGCTCTCGCATCGTTTGTGGCGGGATGTTCAGATCGAGCACGTTGACGACGTCCAGAACCTCTTGGGGTGTCGCTGTCAAGATGCTGGTGATGGCCCCCCAGTCGTTGATGCCGCTCTGGCAAATAGCGTCGCTGTTGTCGAGCTCCTCTCCGACCGCGATGGCTTCAGCGCTCAAGTTGCTGAAGTCGTAGAGCGATTCCTTCGGGGACGTCCCCATGAGGGCTGAAACCCCTGGCGCACTCGTGATCGCCTCTCCGTTGAAGAAGGCGTACTTGAGCAGACCGATCTTGCACGGACCCACGCAGTCTGTGCAGCCTCCAGCCATGGATAAATCATACTGCGTGTCGCTGGGAACTCTGGTGGCGGTAATACTCCGTCGCCCAGTGGGATGAGTCAACATCGGGCTCTTCAGTCGCGGCCATGTTGGCAACAAACGAACAATGCGGACTGCTGAGAAGGCGACCAGACCAGAAAGGGGTTTCTTCATCAAGTTCTCAAGCGAAAACTTATGAGCGCTCGTTGCCAAAAATAAAGATGCGGGATTATACGAAAAGCTGCAACGGGATACTACATGTAGATTGGCATTTGAACTGGAGCATGGTATCTAGCTTACTGCATATCACACCTCTTCATGCCTTTTGCATTAACTGCATGCATACCTACGGGGCCTGGTAGTTCGCCATCCTTCAACGGGAAATTCCTTTAGCATAGCACGTTCGGTGCTTAAAATATATATCTGACCCATTGAACGTTTTTGTTGAGATGATGCAGGATCACGTGGTACAAGTTGTACACCAGGGTGGTACAACTTGGGGATTGATAGTAGCGTAATTTTAACTATATATAGTTATTAAGTATAAATATATGAGCACAAACCAATTCTACTATTCAAATATTAGCCTCTCAATATTATAATAGTATTAATAGTAAGTGTACTTGCTCGTCCTCGCTGTTGACCATCAAGCGCCTTGTTTTCTTGTTGTGCTTCAACAGCACTTGAATTTCAGCACGTAGAGTGCCCGTCCACAAATTCGCCAGTCGAAAAACGTGTTCATGGAAGCGTTTGATAACGAGCTGCCCGCGTCGTACAGCTTGTTGCTGTAGATGTGGTGGACGCCGTGGGAGCAGATCACGCATGCATCGGCCGTGGTTTGGTCCGAGTAAGAGCACTTGTACCGTAGATCGTGTACTCGTGGACGAACTTGATCTAGCGGACAATTGACAGGGAGGCTGTAAACGTGTCGAGCTACAGTACTACTGTAGATGATTGCAGAATGAGTCTATGCAGAACGCTACAGTCGCTTGAGGTTTTAGTCTCCAAACTACCTTGTAGGCCAGTCATGTGCGGCGAAGTGTCCCTGCCGGACAATTTCCACACGAGTGTGCCGTCCAGCAGCGACTTCTCTTTCTCCATCAAGCTCGCGTTCGTTGTTGGTCAGATAGTACTAATTGCGGTCGACAAAATACTACATCATTCCTATAGAATCAGTTTCTTGAGGAATTATAGTACTAACATAGTAAAGTAAATATAACTTTGTCAATGGTAATATCATATTAGTAGCATTTATGCCTAGTGGATTACTACTGTTCTACTACGCTGACAATAGCGTCAACGAACGTGAGCCAGAGCCTGGCTAACGTGTGATGCCGAGCTGCGTGCTGTCAAGTTCGTAGCTGTGCTCACGACATCATCCTGCATAAACCATTAGTGTGTAATCACCGTTTTCTTGGCTAAGTTACCAGGCACAGCCTTTCATTCGGCACAGTGTACTCCGCAAACATGTTAGTGATTTCACAACACACTTACTTACAATTAGTGCTGTTTGCAAACGTGTTTGTATGTTTGCTGCTCTACCACTACATGTAGCAGATCAAATTAATGGCTACTGTTACCCGTTGTCGAGGGGTCATCCTTACTTTTGAGCTCATTTCGCAGACTTCCGAGTTATGAGTAATTTGCTCGGACTTCCGAGTACGTAAACTTCATTTAAACTCGTGCGCTGCGTCGACTTGAAACGATTGACTAAACTCTAAAGGCGTTGCTTGGGATGCCATCCACGAACATAAATAGCGTGCTACAAACCTTCGAGGGCAACTTATATTTTGTTTTCCGCTAGATGACGCTTGATTTCTTTATTAACTTACTCACGTCCGCACAAGTGGATCGATGCATTGCTTCCCCAGATATATTCATATCCTCCTCCGGTCTGGTCCAAGGTGGCGATGCCAGACGTGGCATCTCTCCTAAGTCACATTATGTATAATTACTCAGAAGTCAGTGAGGTGTACTCACAATTAAGTGGCACCCGAGCTCACAATCCATGTACGCACCACGGCGTAGCAAGAGTAATATAGTGCTGCTTAGTTTGAAGAGATCATGGTTGGTGTAAAGAAGAAGACCTTTGCGTGCAAGTCAGCTTCCGACAAGTGAAAGGAGCTTCAACTCTTTTTAGTTCAAGGTAAATAGTTTAAAAAAATGTCTAACTTCACAAACATGTAAGCCAGATTCACAACACACTTAACAAACAGTTTGCAAACACTAGTGTTATCTATGCAGTTAGTGTTTGTGCGAACACTCATTCGGCAAGGTGGGGGGCTATGAATTAGGAATAGTCAACCTGACTCTTATCGTAGCATGTGCCTCGTCTCGTTACGGTCAGGAGCTAAGCCAGAGGGGCTGCTTGAGCGAGCTTGTGATCCTCCTTGCTTGCCGTGTACCACGTGCAGGATTGTACGTGCGTCAACGTGCCCGTTTTCGGGTCCATGTACCAGCGCAAAAGAAGCACATTAAATGTCCGAAGCAGTTTGCGCGGAACGTATCGGGCGATCAGCAGCAGCATCAGAGAGGACGCCTGGTAAATGTGCTCGCCATAGAACAGATACCCCGCGAGAAGTACTGCGTCGACGGTAACGCAGCGCTTGTTGTTGTACGTAACGTAGACGATATCATCGCAGTCGTGGAATAGTCTGTCGAAAGGTGCGCCGATGCAGTTCTGCTCGAATGACGTGAGCTCCACTGTCTCGACTGTGGTTTGACTCCTTGTCAACGCTTTCGCTTTGTGTGGACGTCAGGACTTGGCCTGAGCTGACTTTCTGGCTTGGTCGAGTTGAATACCCAGCGCCTTTTGTTCTGCCGCTCGTCCTCTTCGCCACTTTTTAAGCAATCAGTGCGGCTATCCCCACACAAATCGATGCGAGTATGGCGACAACAATGATGTTGACTGTAAACACGATGCATGAATCATTGAGACCGCAGTATTTGGCGCCAAGTGTCGATGACTTGCGCAGGATCTGTGCATTGTCGGAGATAATAGCAGCCAGCGGTGTGCTTTGCACCCACTTCAACACAACCACTGCCGCCACCGTGATCGCGATCTGCATGGCCTCCCACGTGAGTCGAAATTCTCGATCAAGTTTCTGGTCACCCGAACGCGCCTTTGCCATGTTAATGAACGAGTACGAGAAGGCGAAGAAGCAGCAGACCAGGTTGGCTATCGATTCGTCTGTCAAAGTACCGGTGGCAAAGCCCAACAGGTACAGATCCGAGTTGTAAAACAAGTGGTAGGAGATCTGCGCGAGGTAGACGGGCTGCATCCGACCATTTTGGCATCGGTAGGCCCAAATCTGGGTGAGCAACACGGAACGCTTGAGCGACATCACTTGGTAGAGACTCACGACGCCCACGAACAGTATTTGCATCACAACGATCCCAGGCAACGTACTGATCCCCACTGTATCGGCGTATCGACTCCGGTACGTATTTTGGTACATGGCGGTGCTGGTGGGGGAATCTGTGCTGAGGATATTGGTCATCAATTCCCACTCGGTGTTGAAGTAGTTGCGGATGCAAACTCCCCCTGTACTGCACAGCGGGACGTTCTCGGGCGCCTGCACCATCAGACCATAACTCTCCCAGTGCTCCGAGACATTACAGGAACTTTCAATGTATATACCAGTAGCGTTCACTTCGCGCACTCGACAACCTCCGTAGTATGCGTGCATCTGGGGCTCCAGAACTGTAGTGGCCCCGTACTCTGTCTTTGAAGCTGCTACTACGCGAGATTGCGCGGGCATGCTGCTCGTGAAGCTGTAGGGGAAGAGCTTCAGCGCGTCTGGTGCAGTAGCAAACAAGTCAATGCCGTCAGTTGAGTGCACGAGCTTCGATCCAACATCAATGGTCACGTCCGGTCGACACTCCGAGTATTCAGGGAACACATTGATAGCCCCAGCGGAGATTTTGCCGAACTCTCCAGTACTCAGCGATGTTGGGAAGTAGAACAACCGCACAATGGCCAGAATGCTCCAGTTGGTCACACACTCGTCCGCGCGTTCAATGCCCAGCTCGAGTTCGCACATCGTTTGTGGCGGGATATTCAGATTCAGCACCTTGACGACATCTAATACTTCCTGGGGCGTCGCTGTAAATATACTGGTGATCGCTCCCCAGTCGTTGATGCCGCTCTGGCAAATGGCACCGCTCTCATCGAGAGCCTCCCCGAGCGCGATGGCTTCAGCGCTCAAGTTGCTGAAGTCATAGAGCGATTCCTTTGCGGATGTCCCCATGAGGGCTGAAAATCCTGGCGCACTCGTGATCGCCTGTCCGTTGAACAAGGCGTACTTGAGCAGCCCAATCTTGCACGGACCCACGCAGTCTGTGCAGCTTCCAGCCATGGACAAGCCGCGCTGCGTGTACAGAAAGAAACTGCGATCCACCTCGATGAGGAATGTCGCGTCGGCGAGGTAGCTGGTGGCGGTAAACAGAAGCAGCACGGCGATCGGGCCCAGGACCACGCGACCCGCAATCGCCAAGCACGCAGCAAAGATCGACGGCCGGAGAAGACTCGCCCGTTTGCGATTCATGCGGTGGACGCGCTCTTGGTGGTAATGCGCCGTCGTCCAGCGAAAGGAAGCAGCATCTTGGTCTTGAGCCTCAGCATTGAAAGCAAAAAGCTGATAGAAGTTGTAGTTCTGAGAAGACCTGAATGGAAAATATGATCTGCTAAGCCGCTTGTGGCGAACTGCTTCTATTTCTGAAGACCTCTTGACGGAGCTCTTTTTACAGCGGTGAAGGGTTGGCTGACTTGTGGACTGAAGAGCAAATCTGACACAGTATGGCGTTGAAGTTTTCCAGAGTGTTTGTCCTTCAACTTTCTCGCACAAAAAATAGGTCTATCTTTATTTTGGTCCTAAGGACCAGCTTCGGACCAGTTTTGATTCCCAGTCTGCAATTCTTCACTTTGGACCGCAAGATCGCGGCACCATGTCGTCGTCGGCCCCGCCCGAGAGCGCCAGCCAGGAGACCAAGGTGCGTCTACCCCCTCTATCCACGTACTTGCTCCCCACGTGTCTCCCCTGCCGCAAAGCGCACTCGATACAACGCTCTCCACCCCGAGAACGACAATTATCAATAAAACTCGATGCTAATCAGATCAAAATTATTATTATTGTTGTTGTATTACGCAGCAGGAGGAGCCGACGGAGCCGCTGCTCAAGTACGAGCGCGTGGGCGGCCACTTCCACGCCATCTTCAAGGACGACTCGCTCAGCTGCATCGCGCTGCACGTCAACTTCGTGTGCGCCGGCACGTACGGGGGCAACGTGCTGCTGCTGGAGCTGGACGGCCGCTTCATCCGCCGCCTGCACCAGCACTACAAGAAGGTGAACCAGGTGTGCATCGATGAGACGGGCCAGTTCATCGCCTCGTGCTCGGACGACGGCACGGTGGCCGTCTACACGCTCTTCCCCTCTACGTCTGCAGGAGCTGCTGGAGCCTCGGACATCAGTGGCCACAAGCACGCCAGCAACCAGGGCAAGGACGCGGCGGCGAGGCAGATCTCCGTGTCCAGCACAGGCGGAGAGGTGAACATCTACAATTACTTCAGCGCCGTGTACGCCGTGCAGCTCGAGGACAGATACGCCATGAAGCGCGAGAAGAGCTTCGCGTGCGGCGGCGTGGGGGGACAGCTCATCATCAACAAGAAGGGCTGGATCATCGACAAGGAGAGCACGGTGCATGAAGGAGAGGGCCCCGTGCAGCTCATCCGCTGGAAGGATGGGCTCGTGGCGTGGGCGAACGACTGGGGCGTGAAGGTCTACGACTCGGACAACGATCAGCGCATCACGTACATTGAGCGACCGCCGAATTGCCCGCCGATGGAGCTGTGTCGCTGCCATCTCGAGTGGCAGAGCAACGACGTGCTGCTGGTAGCGTGGGCGCATACACTGCGTGTGGTGACGTTCAAGAAGGGACACTCAGGACAGCCAGGATCGCCCACTTCAGCTGCAGCGTTGGATGCCGTGGAGAATTCTTCTGGGACCATTACGGCGGAAGTGGTGGCGCTGCTTACGTTCGACTTTTTCGTTGCAGGTATTAGTCCGTGGGGTGGTGGATCGGTCGTGTCGGTGCTGGCGTTCAGACCCCCGGGGTCTGGATCGTCGTCTACAGGACCACCGATGTCTCAGGGAAAATCGACCAAGATTGAAGGTGAAGGCGAGAGTGGTGAGATGCCGTACCCTGAAGTTCACGTTGTGCGGCTCGATGGGAAGCAGGTTAGTGCGGACTTGCTGAATCTCAAGGGCTACCAGCGCCTGCGCGCGTCGGACTATATGATGCCTACACTGCGCTATGCGCACGCGCACCAGTCGAACTTGGAATCGACCGACCCGTCTTCAATCTACGATGCAGGTTATGGACAGCTTGCTTACGTGTGCACCCCGAAAGACGTTGTTATCTGCCGCCTGCGTGATGCTGACGACCGCGTGCAGTGGGCGCTGGCAAGGAAGCAGTATGTCAGAGCGCTTGACGTGGCTCTGCATGACCCACGGGCTCTTCGACGTGTGGTGCTCACTGATGTTATGGAGACGTATCTTGGTGACTTGTTGCGCCAGAAGAAGTTCCAGAAAGCTGCAGAGGAGATTTATCGACTTTTCACTGGTGGAGGCGAAGAATACGAAAAGCTGTGGGAGAAGTACGTATATGTGTTCGCCCAACGTGGGCAGCTGAGTGCGATAGCGCGCTACATGCCAACAGCAAGCCCGCGGTTACCGAAAGTGCAGTATGAAATGGTGTTGAAGCACTTCCTGGATTCAGATCCGGGTCAGCTCCTTGAACTCATCCGGAAATGGCCCAAGCCCAGGCGGCAGGATACACCTGCGGTCAAGCAGCAGTCGGAAGGGGATGTTGCGCCTGAGTACACTGAGACGACGCATGTGTTTGAGCCACTGTACGATGCCCAGGCATGGATTAATCAGCTAGAGACGGTCGTGCGTCGTCGACGTATCGCCGAAGCGGACGCAGAGCGATTAAGTGTGGAAACGATGTACCTGATGGAGGCTCTGGCGGAGCTGTACACAGCCACGGAGCAGTATGATCACGCGCTGCGGATTTATTTGAGTCAAGGCGAGTTTTGCTCCAACAAGGACTTCGCTTTCAAGTTGATCACCGAGCACCAGCTGTGGTCACTTGTCGCCAACAAGGTGGTGAACCTCATGCGCATTGACAAGGCGATTGCAGTGCGTATGCTGGTCAACCAGACAGAGCAGCTCAAGATCAGCGACATTGTGGCCCAGCTTGAGGGCGAACCGGAGCTGCTGCACACGTATCTGCACGAACTCGTCTTGCATCGCCTGGGAGAGTACAATTCGGAGATTTATTCGGCATTGCACGAGAAGCAGGTGGCACTATACGCCGAGTTTGCACCGGAATTCCTGCTCAAGTTCCTGCAGACGAGCAACTTCGTGCCATTGGAGAAGGTACTGACCAATAATTTGCGCTTTGCCCTGATAGCACGGTGTGGGGCTCTGACAGTATTGTGTGTATTGTGACTGATAGGCCTACAAGTACTGCAGTGAGCATACGCCTCCTCTCTGGGACACAATGATCTACATCCTAGGTCGCATGGGCCAACACAAGAAGGCGCTCGACCTTATCTTGACGCAGCGTGGCGACATCAACCAGGCGATCCAGTTTGTGCAGGACCACGATGAAGGCCTATGGGACTACCTCATCGACCTCAGTCTTACCAGCAAGGACAACGTGGAGGAGCTGCTGAAGTTCGCCTCGCAGCACAAGATCGACCCGATCAAGCTGATCCGCAAGGTACGCAGCATTAACTTGATACCTATTGGCCAGCGCTATCTTACACGACTGGTTTGCTGTGTGGCCCTCGCAGATCCCTGACGACATGGAGATTGAAAACCTCAAGCAGAAGTTGATCGCGATCATCACGAACTACCGAGTCCAGGTATGTCACTGTCGTAGTACTTGGATTCTAACATGGCTGACTTCTATTGCCTGACTTCAGCAAAACCTTTGCATCGGCTCGCGCAAGGTGTTCGACAACGACCGCGTGGAGCTGCTCCACCGTCAAGTCGCAGCGCACAAGCGCGGACGGCGCGTAGCAGCGAAGAAGGCGTGCGCAATTTGCAGCGAGCTGCTGCGCGCGCCGTCGTCCGGCATGGAAACGGTGCACGCGTGCGTGTTCGAGTGCGGCCACTGCTACCACCTGCCGTGTCTCGAGGAGAAGATGCGCATGTGGAAGAGCGCCGAGGCCGTTGAGTCAGGCGACTTGAACCGCGCGCTCGGCTGCTTCGTCTGCGACCACAGCACGCGCGCGTACGCGCGTTCCGGTGATTTCAATCAGCAGATCGCAGCGCTGACTGCGGCGCCAGCTCGAGGGGTCACGGAGGACCAACTGCAGCGCGCCAAGGACAACCTCCTCAACATGGCAAGCGTCGCGGAGTAGGTACCGTGTGTACGGGTCAAGTGAGTACTGTACAGCGAGACAGCAGTTTGTGTGAAAGGGTCCAAGCACGTGTTCTGGTGCACGTTTGGCAAATAAATATCGGTTGAGTCATCAGCGTGCTCCAAACCATGACGAACTTCTAGCATCGCTTGACGACACGCTAAGCAACATGCACTGCCAGTACGTGGTGCTTGCTGTGTGAACCTGTATTCCCTGTAACCTGCCTGTGACCTGTACGCTGTCCTCCATCCCTTCCAGCCAAGCCTAAGACACAACCAAGGGTAGACCTGGAGCGAGCGCAAACGTAGTGAAGTCCCCAAATTCGCATGATATTTTATTTATCGGACGCCATTGCTGATCCCCCGAGAAACAAACTCCGAAGCTGGTTGCCCGCGCGCGCACTCACGATGTCCGAAAGGTTCCTGAGGTCGTCGTTCCTACGCGCGCGTCAATCGCAGCCGAGAGAGAAAGAGCCAAAAGAGCACGAAGTCAAACAGCTATCGAAAAGATCAACAGCTTACTCTTCGTCCTCCTCGCCGCCGGCGGCTGCGCGCTGGGCGGCGCGGCGACG
>JAIKVE010001182.1:280-13228 GCA_024679115.1 Phytophthora pistaciae
GCGCACGGTGCGAGGGGCCTATTGGTTGGCGGCGAGCTGCTGTCCGCGTAGTTCGCACTAGGTACGATTTGTGTCGAGCACATCGTTACTCGCGTGGTCCACGTAGATTGGTCGCGCGAGTAATTACGCTTTTTACTCACACGACCTTCGCGTCACCTACTCGTAATTTGATGTGTCGTACATAGTGCGCAATTTCAAACAGCCTCGAAGCGCGCCATCCTTTCCGCACGCGACGAGCACCTCGCCGCGGAGAAAGAGCGTCGGCATGCGCGCCGCCAGCGACGCCAGCAGGGCCTCCAGCAAGTGGTCGTCCCGCGCGTCGCTCGACCCGTTCGCCGGTGCTTCTATCGACCCGTCGGACGCCCAAAACGGCGCCGAAACGGCCGCTTTATCGCCGGATCAAGCCGACGACGGCAAGGAGAACCGCATCCCGTCCAGCGGCCGCAATTGGGGCCACCCGAACGTCTCCATGGGTCGCGGACACCGACAATCACTCCTGGAGGCGCAGCTGCTGCCTCCAGAACTCAATTATGAGGCCTCCGCGCCCTTGTCGCTGCTCGGGAAGCGGCCGAACCCAGACAAACGCTCGCCCGCTGCCCACAGAGCGTCCGAGAGCGACGAGGAATCAGATTCTGACGCTGAACGAATAGCGCGAAACCCGTGGGTAGCGGCTAATGCAGTGACGCACTTCGAAGAGCGCGCGCTGGAGCTCCATGGATCGTCGCTGGGGCTGGAACACACTGAGGATGTAGGCTCCGGATCGGCCACGATGCTGGTGGACGACTTCAGCCACGTGGGACAGCTGCGCTTTGGCGCGGTGCCGCTCGGTGAGAGGAGGAGCCGACAACTGACGCTGGAGAACGCCAGCGAGCTGGGCAACGCTCGCGTCAAGTATGAAGGATACACTCTGGTGCGGGACGGATCGGGTGTGGAGAATGCAGCAGCTACGAAGTCGAGGTTTAAGTGTGATTTGCACGTGTGTGTGGTGGACGCATTGAAGTCCGTGACGCTGAGAGTGACGTTTGAGCCGCAACAGGTAGATGTAGGGCGAGAGGTGACGGCCATGCTCAGGTTTACCGTGAACGATCGCTTTAAGTTGCAGTGCAGAGCCACTGGGTCGGTCACGCCGCGTGTGCCCAAGGTGGCTAGGTTCGGGCGTTCGCGTTCATCGAGGTCAGTGGATACGGTGGTAGTGGCGTCGAGGGAGAAGCAGACACGACCGCCTAGGACACCTGTGGTCGATACCAGACAGACGACGTCGGAGCCGAGGAGTGCTGCGTTCACAATTTCTAGCGCCTTGAGTGTTGGCCGTCACGAGCCCGAACAGGAGCCTGTCGTCGTCAGGCCGAGACCAAAGGTGGGCGACAAACGCCCCTCATCGATGTCGATTGAATTTTCGCCGCCTCGGAACGGACCGAAGAGAAGAAAAAGTGAACCGCGCATGGGTATGACCAGGGTATTGACGCCAAGAAAAAGCCTCGGTGCCGGACAAGACCCACCGTCCGCGAAGAAACGTTTCTCTGGGTCGTGGTGGAAACAGCGCCAGGAGGTCTATGACGAGAACTGGATGGCAAAGCAGACTGAAGGTTTCACGAAGTGGATGAATTACGTTTTACTGGATGGAACTGCACAGCGTCTCAGTGGAGGCGATGCGCAGGGTGATGGTGAGGAACAGAGCACAGGAGCAAAGCGCAGGTTTGATTTCTCGTCGCTGCGGGTGTTAGCTCAGAAACGCATGGAGTCAAAGTGGGCTCAAGCAGCAGTCGAGCTGTACCATTCTCCAAACATGGACGACATCTTGTTCAATCTGCAGGACGAAATTGGCAACCAAGGGCTACTTTTCCGCGCCGACCGTCCTGTATACGCGGATGTTGGATTGCAGGAGGAGCTCATTAGCCTGCTGAACAACTATCACCCCGTGTGGCTATGTATGGGCCTCTACGCTGTTCTCGGAAACCAGGTCATGAGGCAAGAAAAGTGCTCGCTGCGAACAATTTTCAGCATTACTACCGCAAAAACTACCAGGAAAGCGAAACAAGACTCACCGCCGGACAGAAGGATGCCCCAAGTGTTGCGCCGGATCATTTTGAAGCATTTGGTCAAGGATTCGCATGTTGCCCAAAATTATCGCTTGGTGAAAAATCTTCTGACCCCTATGGATGGTTCCACTGCGGACCGGAACGACGGTTGTAACGCCTTCAAGAACACGAAGAAAAATATCAACGGCCGTGAATACTTCGACTCGCTGACGCAGTCTTTTATGCTGAAGTTCTTCATGCTGGTGATCTTTCTGGATCGTGCGATCGAGCACAAGGCAGACAAATTCCCTCATTTCCCCTGCCTCTTCCGAGTTGCACCAACCAACAAAAAGACTGCATCCAGTAAGGCTTCGAGTAGCAGCAACGTCGGCCAACAGAACAAAGTCAGCGGTGCCGGCGAGGAGCTACGGGTGAAAAACTCGCAGGTATTTGTGACCGAATTCTGCAGGCTCTTTTTGGCTAGCGAGGGTCGTATCGACAAGCATTTGAAGCAACTGGGCTACACGCTGAGGCACGAACAGACGGCATTGGATGAGATTGACCTTGAAATCAAGAGTTTGGAGACGGACATACGCGATGGTGTCCGATTAGCTAAACTCATGGAAGCACTCACAACCTCTCCGTCGCCACCGTCTACAGGTCTTGATGGAGGGATCGTTCCCAAGCCGAAAGGGTTATCATCCTTCTTGCGTGTGCCAGCTCTGTCGCGTTTGCAGAAAGTTCACAATGTGGAGATTTGTCTGCATTTCCTGCAAGATAAATGCGGTGCAGGCGTGCTGGATAACCTGAAGAGCAGCAGTAGCTTGGAACGGAAACACAAAATAAGTGGGCGTGTGCGGGTGTCTTCGTCGGGATTTGCTGGTTTGCGCAGCAAGGTAGACGAGAAAATGATCGAGAACCTGGCGAAGGACATCGTGAATGGACACCGCGAGAAGACTCTCGCGTTGTTGTGGAAGCTCATCAGTTCTTTCCAGCTGCAATCGCTTGTAGATGCCCAGACGATGAAACGGGAAACAGACAACGTTATCAAGCGGATGAGTTTCCGCGCGAAAGACTTTTTTGATCGTCAGCAGCGAAACGCCCCGCTCGTACACGCTGATGAACACGAATGCTACGGGTTGTTGCTGGAGTGGTGTCGCGCCGTTTGCGCCAATTATGATGTTGGGGTGGACGACTTCTCTCGATCTTTTGCTGACGGAAAGGCGTTATGTTACCTTCTTCACTACTATCATCCGATGCTATTGTCCAAATCGGACATGCTGCCGACAACAACTGATTTACGTGGGGAGGAGCAAATCAGCGAGAAGATCCTCTTGTCGAATGAACAGCGGCACTTTGCGATTATCAACGATCGCATCAAGCAGCTTGGAGAAGTCCCGGTGCTAATGCCACAGCAGTACAATACGAAGAACCCGCCTGAAGAGAAGATGGTCGTGACCTTTGTGTGCTACTTGCAGTCGCGTTTGATGGATTCCTACAGTGAGATTCATGCTGCATCGAGATTGAAGCGTTGGTGGAAGGGCCCGCTGATTCGCTTGCGATTGCATCGAAAGAAGAACATCAGTGCGCGCATCATCCAGCGATTCTGGTACACTTCCAGTCAGAAGCGATTGGCTATCCGTCAGTGCCGCAAACTCTTGCGAGCAGCTCACCTCGTGAAAAGCACCGTCCAAATGTGGGTGACCAGGATTCAGGTCCTTCGGCTGCGGAAATCTGTGATGGCCATCCAGCGAGCATTCCGTGCTCGACAGCAACTGCGACTTAATGGAGATTCAGTCGGCGCCGTTCTTGTAATTCAGTATCACTGGCGGAAGCAGCTGAAGTGGAGGCGCGAAAAAGAGCGACGACTTGTCGAGACTCGGCAACGGAAGGCCGCGCAACGTGTTCGGGTGAGGGCAAGCTGTGCTATCATCGAAAGAAACTGGTTGCGGTATTTGTCGAGGGAGGGAGCTCGTCTTGTACGACAGCAAATGATCGCCGATCGGCACCTAGCTGCTACCCGAATTCAACTTGCATGGAGGCAAGGTCTTATGCGTGTTGCTGCACGGAAGCAACGGAAGCAGCAGTGGCGGCTAGTGCATCGTGCATCCCGAGTTATTCAGCGTGCTTGGAACGTTTTCCAGTGCCGCCGCGAGGCGACCCAGCGAGCGCTGGCTCTTCAGCGCTTCGAGCAAATGATGAAGGAACAGGAACTCCAGAAGAGGCGAACCAAACTCAAGCACAAGGTGGAAACACGTGCTGCTAAGTGCGTCCAGAAGGGATTCCGCAAGTTTGCGTTGCGTAAGACAGATGTGGCAGCTACAAAACTGGCGAGCGTATTCCGTGGTGCCAAGCAAAAACTGCAGTTCCGCAAAGAGAAGCATGCTGCTGTGTTAATCCAGCGAAATGTCCGCGTATGGCGTCGGAAACGTCAGCTTGCAGCGCTGACACAGTTCTACAGTATGCTCAAGACGTACCGAAGAATGAAGGCGAATGAAGCGCAACGGCGCGCGTTGCGAGCTCAGGAGCTGAAGTTTAAAGTGCAGACGCGAGCAACACGCCGCATTCAGGATCTGTACCGAAGTTACCGATTCAACAGGAGAACGTCGGCAGCGATAAGGATACAGAGCTTGGTGCGTGCTAGGATGGTGAGGAACTGGTATTTGCACTTCCGTCGGAGTGCGTGTATGATTCAGAGGAACGCACGGATATGGCGTCGTCAAGGACAGCTTCGGGCATTGCTGGTGTTCCAGAAGATGCTCTTGCGATATCGATGCATGCAGCAGGAGGAAAAACAGCGGCAAGAACGTATTCGTCTGGAGCGGCTTCGACGCCTTCAGGAAAGCGTGGAGCACCGTGCAGCGTACCGTATCCAGTCCGTGTATCGCTGCTATGCTTACCACAAGAAGATGCTGGCGGCTACGCTTATTCAGGCGGCGTTCCGTGGCTTCAAGGAGCAACAGCAGTACGCTCAAGTCCGTGCAAGTGTTGCTACAGTGCAGCGTGCTATCCGTTCGTGGTTGTCGATGACAAAATTCCGACGGGCTCTCGTCGTGCACCGCGCAGCTACTACCATCCAGAAGTATGCGCGTGGGTATATTTCGCGCCGTCGCCGATTTAATTTCTACGCTCTCCAGACCCAGCTTCAAAGACTGCGGGTGTTGATGTCATGCTGGCAGATCGAGTTCTGGTTCAGGAACCGCATGATGAGGTACCGTAAGAAACGCGTTTTGATTGTGCGGGCTCGTTGGACGCGACTTCGTGCTGGAATTGTGCAGAAACGTACCTCCGATGTTCACAAGATTGCGAGAAGCTGGAGGTCGTTCTGCTTGAGAAGTGTTATTGACGCACGGATCCAGCACAAGCAACAGATACATGCTGCTGCCCAACGTGTGCAGGTGTGGTGGCTTGGCCTGTGCTGCAAATGGGCGGAGCGTCAGCGGCGCGCAGAGGAACAGTATCAGCGCGAGATGGAGGCGATGGCAATGACTATGGCGAAGGCGCGCGCTGCGCGTATTGTGGGCTCGTGGCTCCGCCAAAAGGTAATTATACCCTATCGGGAACGTAACTTCCACTTCGTTGCAGTGCGGAAGCTCCAGGCGTGGTGGCGAGGAACGCTGGTCCGGGTGCACCACAGTACGCCAGAGGTTACTCTGCAGCGCAAGAAGCTGTCCACGATGAAGTTGGTTGGCCAGGAGCAGCAAATCGGTGCGAGCACTTCATCCAGCACCAGTCTACAACAGCTACGGGTCAGGACACACGAGGAGAGAAACGTTCATACTGAGCAACCGCAGACGCTCGGATCACGGTTGGATATGGCTCTGCACATGCTTTTGCACGGCAAGCGGCTACAAGATATGCTGTTTGCAAGCCACACTATCGAAGTGTGCACGCGGTATTCGCGTGAGTGCTGCCGCAAATGCGTTCAGCTTCAGATTTCGTCAACGATTTTTGCAGCCATTCGTGGCTTGAACCGCAGCCGTCCGCACGTAGAGCTCCTCCACCAGCTCCTGTTGGTGCTGAAGAACCTAACGGTGTATCGGCGTTCAGCGAACAAGATCAAGCCCACGCGAGCGGTTGCTACCGACGACGACAAGGGCCGACTCGACGTTGATTTGCGTGCTTTGGACACCTTGGTGGACCTGCTGCACATCCACCGCGATATGCACCATGTTTTCATCCTGTCAGCAGACGTGATCAAGTACTACCTGGGTTTGCTGAAGCCTCTTGCTGGAAGGAATCCAAATGTGCAAGAAAGCTGGAGTGAAGCTGAAAAACGCCTGAGCGGACTGCAGGAGCTGCTATTGAGGAAGCTGGCGCTGTACAATGCAACGGCCTCGTTCCGGCGCGTGAACAATGTTTCTGAAAAGAACAGTGCGAACAGCCTCATGAGAAAGATGAACCCGAAGACAGCCGTGTCCATCATGGAGCAGCTCGTCTTGTTGCTGGAGCGGTAAAATGTACGTAGCAACCCAGACAAATCGATAGTATGAATGGTAACGTTATTGAGTCAGCTAATATGATTATTGCCTGAAGTAAAAACACGGATAGGAGTGTCCAACCGTCGATGCACTGCACAGCCAACTTCTACGTAGTAACTACGCACTACTAACCAAGTTAGCCCATACGAACCGAACGCCGCGTCGGTGTTGCTGCGAATACAAAGATTAAGCTCAGAATGTACGAGTCTAGGCCGTGAATCGGCTTCGTGCTCCAAGTCGTTGCCGTAGCGGCACTGATCATGGCTGCCTTCAAACTCGTAGGGAGTTTTTCCTTGACCAGAGGCAGAAATTCGCCATTGTGAGTCAACAACTCGCCCACTTCTTCGTCTGCGAACACTTGATTCTTACGCGGGGTCACCTCGAGTTGAACGAGCTCCCGAGCCATTCGTAACGCGGGGTCCCTCAAACACCCCACAAGATCAGAGAGTGTGCAGGAACATTGGGCTAACTCGATCTTCTTCACAGGCCAGCGATGTAGTGATGCATCATGTTCAGACACCACCAGCGTAGCATGTCTAAGGCAGAGATGAAGCAGATCGGGGCAAGCCCTAGCCAGTGCGCAAAGATCAACATGACTCGCGGGTGTAGTGTCGTCTGTCTTGAAGAATAGTTCTAGCGAGCGAAGTTCCCTCGTGATCAGTTCCAGCAGGTCTGTCAGCACACCCGGGGTCTCAAACTCAACATAGTGCAGTTCCACAGCTCCGCTCAGTCGTTTCTCTCGCAATTTGGACTCCCCAGTATCAGCGGTGAATCGGACGCCTCTGTTGCCAAGTTTTGCCTTACAAGCACCGTATCCCGGGACGACGAAATTGATCCACTCACTGTCGTTTGGGTCGAATAGTGCTCGACATCGACATGCACTGGCCACAACAATCGAGCTATCACCCCCTCCTAATAAATCCCCACAGAGGTGCAGCTCCGTTCCTTCTTCAACCTCAACAAAACCATACTGGTAGGAGTTGCTGTGACTAGTCTCTGAAACTGGTTGCGGATAGTTTGCTCGAAGTGCGGCACGCATGGCCAAAATGTCGGTTTTCGTCAATGTTCCCTTCCAAATCTTGACACAAGGCACAACCACACCTGAAGTTCCACCACAGATCGCGTGAATGAGCCAAGGCCACCGCCCTGAGCCTTTTAAATCTATGCTCCAAGAGTCTAGATGCGACTCAGCCGACAACGCCGCGACTGCCGAGCAGATTGCAGTAAACGCCCACTTACATGTCCAGCACTGCAAGTTCATTTCCCCAAATACCACTGGAATGGAATTGTTCAAGTGTTTGCTACCGTTTTCCGTCACAAGACGCACCACGTGTCCGCACAGCAGCGAGTTCATCATAAATCCAAGATTCAGCACGGCTTGGCGCGAAATCATTAGGGTGCCGTTGAGGTCTAGTGACAAATTTGCAATTGCGGTTCTTGCCAATGCGGCCGATAAATCAGAGACTCCAGGGTGGCCCCAACTTCCTATCGCTGCACTCGCGCCCTCACAGTGGGAATTTGCCGGGCTCCATGTAGTTAGAAACGTGGCGGCACCGCGAGTCGCACACATTCGCACAATAGGAGGAACGGCGAGGTCGAATAGATCTCGAATCTGACTCCGACGTGTACGCGAAGGCCCATCGGATTCGTCAGGGTATTGGCTCCCATACAGCTCCGAGCCCTGAAGTCTGCAACTCCAGTTAATCGCAGCCCTCCCATCAACCCCCTTAACAGTAGTGGTAGGCTTGTCCACCCGTAATGCCTCCAATTTCTGCGCTGCAGCTTGAAATCCGGGCGAACATTGCAATGGATCATCCCGAAACCCAAGGAAAGTCCCCCATGTAACTTCAGTCTGAGATGCAGCGACGTCTTGAGGAGACAGAGTCCCAACGAACAGGAGATTCCAGATTGGAGGGTAACTGATGTGGCCATCCAGCCATGCTATCGCCAAAGAAATCACCATCTCGTTGAATGCATCAATGTTCACAAACGCAAGCATCGAGAACAGCTCCATGGCCTCCCGAAGTCGTTGTAGCCTCGCGGCATCTCGATGGTCGCCGGGAAGCCTGAGGTGGATCATTGGCCTCGTAAAGTAGTAGTTTGGCTCGACAAACTTAACTTGCAGAGTCGGTTCAGCTGAACGGACATTTTCTTGCCGTACAATGCTCTCGTGCAATACGACCCGCCAAGGCTCGAGGAATCCCCATTCGGCCGCCGTGGGACCGAGTGGTAACTAGAACAAATTTGCAATGGATCGACTGGAGGCGAATTGTGTGGTATAGTCACGTCACTCGATCCATCAATCAGTATAACATCATTCGCGCAGCCGGTACTAACACAACAACATTTCAGGGTAAATTGATGTGTCTGGATAAATTGATAGAAGTACACAGCTCACGACAGCTTATGCCACCAATCTTTCCTGTTGGGAAACTCACACTTGGGTTTTAGCGGAGGAGAACACAGCGAGAAAATGATGTCGACCTGGGAATTCCTGCAGCCTTGGCATACAGTTTTACGTGAAAGCGCGGTTCAGCCAAATTGCATCGCAGCAGACGCATCGGTGCACATCGAACTTTACAGCGGCTCACTCCATTTTACTCGTGGTCCTCGTAGAGGAGGATAGTCGACGACTACAAGAAGCAATCGAGCTGTTCACGCTGCTCTCGTTCGTGGACAACGAAGCATTTTTCACGCTAACGACTTCACCCGGGTATCAACTAAATGGCGACTTCTACGTGGCAAAGTGGCGCCTCTTTTTCCTCGGAGCTCTGTCAGCATCTGACGCCACCGCGACCGAAACTTCACTCACCTGGGGCAATCTGCTTGGGTGTAAGTGTGACCCGTGGGAACACTCGCCTGAATTTCGAGCTGCAGCGCACAAAATAGTGGCGGTGGGGCTTGAAAAGGCGGTGGAAGCATTTGAGCCCATTGACTTCTCAATGTGGTGGAGCTGTAATTCTCGGGCTGGTAAGCTTAGTGGTACACAAGGATGCGAGCAGTCGGTTGGCGAGTTGAACGCAGTTTCCGCTAAACTGCGGTGTGTTTTCGAGGCCAAAGCTCCTGCCAACGTCCAACTTGAAATTCTAAGCAGGGAGGCTAGATTTCGGCTTTTTGGGCGGCAGGTCCCAGCAGCGATTGCTACTCAACAAGCGCAAGGGAATCTGTATGGGAACCTGGAAAATCGATTCTGTGAGGGCTTGGACCTGTACTTCGACTCGATTAACGATGTTAAACTGCTGATGGATCTACTGCGTCTGTGCTTCCGTGACATTCGACGCCTATCTATTGCTGGGGGCAAAACGGAAGGTAGCCAACCGGTCTTAGATCTCAGCGTGCTGGCCACAATTTGCCCGCTACTGGAGTCGCTTGACACCACGTATTGCACTGTGGTTGTCTCGACTCATAACGAGGCATTGCGCACTTGGCCAATCGAAGAGATGACAGTCATGTGCACCTGCATCATGTCGGACCTGGCGGCGTGCTTGCGGGACCCGGCACTTCGAATGACACGGCACCTTGAGAAGTTGGTCGTGTCACCGAGAGGGAGCCGAAACTTTGACCAGGAAAGGAAGGAGCTCATGAGCCACAATTTGGAGTTGCTGTCGAAGAGATTTCCCATTCATTCGAAAGCCGCATTCATCAGTGCTGTTATGCCTGGCTCTACTGCGAAGTTGAAGGCAATTCACCACGTGGATGCCAATATCCTCAGCCTAATATTTGCATTTGCTGCGACACCAACACGAAGGTCGGTGGATTGCTACTACTGAAGCACTAATTGAGAAGCTTGCCTACAGTTTTTGAACATTTTTCTTGTATACGGTTCAAGCGTTTAAATATATCTTCGCGCTGAACATAAATGAAAAAGGTAGTTAGTTGGTCCTGGATCCGTGAAATACACGTTCACGTGACAAAGCGTCCTGTTACCGCAACAAAGTGTGAAAAGCTCAATATGGGTCATTTCAAGTCGCATCATCACGATACTTATCCCCATGAACCACACTGGTTTAGTGCTTGATTTGGTCAGGACATTGCATTCACGTGCCGAGTGCAAAAGTTGCTCATATCCCATGGCATTCAGTACGCCTCGTTAATAACAATTCAAACACATGAAAAGACACGAGAAAAAAATGGATTCAGCGTGCGGGCCGTTGACTGAGCTGTGTTCCACTTGTTGAAGGCTGCTGGCAAGAATACTCCAGAAGAGCGATCCATTGGGTAGTCTCCATGTGGCAAGTTGCAACTTCGACCGTTAGTGGTGAGCCGACACATCGTAGTCAACTTCAAGCGTTTGCACCTCAGCTTCGCAATTGTCGACCATGTGGCCACGTAAAGTCACTGCTGCTGCCGAGGAGTGAGAAGAAGATGACCCTTGAATGACGTTCTCCTTAAAATCTGCCGACGTCACAGGACAACGGAATACCGATAGTTGACCCATCGGAACCACAAAAACGAGCTCAACTTTCTCAAGCTGCACGTCTTCCTGGGCTAAGAGTTTGCCCACAAACTCGATAAAGCATCGACAGTCGTAGCAGTAGTTATCCGCCCGTGTAACTTGGACAAATCGAACCAGTCCGTTTGGTTTATCGACGAAAGCAGCATCGTAACCGGCTTCACTCCACTGCACCGGAGTCACCCACGTGGCGTGTTCGAGGTCTACACCAATAGAATCCTTGCTTGGGTCGAAGAAAACAACGTCCGCTCGCTTCCATTTTCCTCCCGTTTGGGGGTCTCCCTCCGCCTTAAAATGAATCCCTTCAGTCTTCAGCGTTGAGAGGAACCAGGCTTCGAACAGCCATTCATCCACCGGCGGTATCACTCGACGCGCAGTTGCTATCTTCTCCAACGTATCGAACCCTCTGCGGACAGCGATTTGTCGAGCAACATAGGCACTCAGCAAAACAGTCTCATCATTGCCGTACTCATCTGGATACATTGCCAGCAAGCTCTCGATAACACCAACGTTCATCAAGTGTCCCACCGCGTCGTCTAACTCGTTCACCGCGTTGTCTACTGATACTCCAAACATCAGCAGCGCACTGCCGCCAGCAATGCAGTGCTTCATCTCCACCAATTGTCGTCTCTGAGCTACTGCGGCGGCTGCGTCTTCTGGTACAATATACGACGGAAAGACGCTCTTGACACTTTGGAACTTTTCGTCTTTGGCTGCGTCTCGGTAATCCTCCAAACTCCACGAGCCCAGTAGAAACCTCATGGCATCGCGCACTTCCACTTCCACTTTGTTCCCCTGCCAGTCCGTCTCGTCCAGTTCAAACATCTCTCCGTCCTCTCCTTCCTCGGAATTGTTAGGAGCGGGAACTGGAAACTTCACGCCATGCGCAGCTTCTTCACTAACAGCGACAGTATCCGGAATTTTGTGGGTCAGTTCAAGCCGATAGTGCCCACCTAGCCGAACCGTAGAACATACAACCACAAGTCGGTGCTTGATAACGTCGTCGTCTCGCCACTTCATGCAGTTGAAACCCGCATTCATCGCCTCGTTGTTACTATAGTCGTAGCCATCGAGAAAGACGATAGTTTTCTTCTTATTTGACGTCTTTTTTTTTTTACTTAACAGCAGCAGTAGCTGGGAGCTCAGCGTCGTCATGTCCAGAGTGCACGTTACCTTCTCGTCCCCACGCAGCCACACACAACGCGCGACCCCGTACTTCTTCGAAAGATGAATCCAAAGCACATCCCACTGCGACGGCCTCAACGCGTACGCAAAAGCCAACGCGGTACACGATTTCCCCGTGCCTGGCGGTCCCACAATCCACAACAAAGCGTACGTTCGGATGCAGCAGCAATAGACTTTCTTCCACTGCTCCAGCACCTGGGGGCGACAGAATAGCGTCAGGGGTTTGTCTCTGTGGTCCATTCCCGAGCCAAGGGTGCATGCTCGAGGCAGCTCAAGCGCTCGGGTCTCGGCACTGATAGAAAGCTGCACACGATCTTGCGGGGGGTTCCAGTACATTTCCATCGGATTCGCCATGAAAATTGTCGGCAAGGCGGGAATTGATGTGGCTGGCACTACGACAATGAGCGCGTGATCTTCGTCTTCTCCCAAGCTGGTGAGTTCGTCGGAGGACCGCAGAGGCGCCAGGTCGTTATCGAACTCACTTTGGGTCTTGAACAGACGGAGTTGACTCCCAATAAGCCCTGTAAAGTGGGTCAGGTCCTTCGCGTAGACCTCCGCTCGAAAAGCTTGGACCGAGTTGTTGGTGCTGGTGCGGGGAACGGAATCTGGTGACGTGTCGGCAAACGGACCGCCCGTTAGCGCATCGACAAGCTGGTACCAGATTTGGGGCGTCATCGCGCGCTCTGTCGGCAAAACCTTGATATGATAACGGGGGGATATTCTCGACGACCAACACTCAGTTTTTTAACCAAAAAATTTAGAGAAGACGTGTACGACAACTCATTTATTTTCGTTTTTTTTTTTTTTTTTT
>JAIKVE010001183.1:0-13215 GCA_024679115.1 Phytophthora pistaciae
TTTGTTTTATGTTTCTGACTTCCTCTAAATGTAATATTCTAAGTTGGGAATCTGCCAACGGCTGTTGGCAGAACTCCATTGCTATGCATGTCGCTCATTGGCTAAGAGATGCTGCTTTCAGCCAATAGAAATCCTAAGTCTCTATGGACCACCCGTCGTGGTGATCGTAAATGTATGTAGCCATTGGTGTGTCTTACACCAAGGTCGAGGAAGTATCCATTCTCTAACAGATAACGTAACTGTTAGAGTTACAAGTGACTGTAGCCACTTGTACGTGTAACCCCGTTACAGGTAGGGAACCGCTGCGCAAATATTGTTCACCCGAGTCCATACTGGGGCTAATATCTCACGTTCTACGGGGCCTCTAACTGTGTGTGGTGGTGCATTATGCAGGTCTACGTCTGTCCTACACCGTCCACTAGCTGAGGACCAGCACGGAGGCGGCTGCTGCACACTGAGTGTCGCTACATCGGGTAGGGAACCGCTGCGCAAATATTATCCACCCGAGCCCATACTGGGGCTAATATCTCACGTTCTACGGGGCTTCTAACTGTGTGCGGTGGTGCATTTTGCAGAGTTACGACTGGGCAATAGCTACGGCTAGTGTTTAAGATGAATGACATGCCAATGGAAGATGCCCTGAAGGCAGTGGTTACCATACGAAAGGGTAGTGTGGAGCAGCGCTCACGAGGTGGTGAGCTGCACAGAATTCAGTTTACTGTATCGGAAGGGTTTGAAGTACTGCGCGCCAAGGTCAGCAGACTCCTGGACGACCCTGCTTTCGCCCGGCTGCGCAGGAACGACGAGCGCATATTCTTCCGGAAAAGTAAGGGTGCGTCTCAACATCAGTTTGATGTGCTTGATTCGGTCAACTTTAAACCATTGCTTCGGCACCGTTGGAAGAGGATTTCAGGTGGAGATCGCTCACGCTGGAACGGCGACATCCTGGGCAATTTCGAGTTCGAGTTCTTTGTCTACTGCCACCCGCTCGCCCAGCCGGCGTTGCCAGGTATTCACCGAGCTACTGCTGCCAGAATCCAGCTTGCAGGCGACACTTTGCGCCAGTATGAAGAGACAAATGCAGTGCAGTTCGGGCCTATTACCCGCAATCATCTCTCTACTGCGTTGGCGCGCCAGCCAGACCTGACGAGCTTCGCGATGCCCGACGACAACACGACGCGCCAGGCCATCGCGCTTGATGCCGCTCTCGTCCAAAGCCAAGAACATCAGCCAGAAGTGGCTGGCACAGGCCGCCGTGCCGCGAGTATCCGCCTGCGCGTGAATGGACTCTGGGTGGCATACGAAGTCGACGTACTCGATTTGCGAGCTGCTCTCGGCTTACCAGCGCATGACATCTTTATGGAAGGGATCTTTCATGGCTACGTGCCTGTTCAGCCGCCTTAGGAGGATGTTCCTGATGTCGACCACCAGCAGGAAGATAACGAGACCGATGAGCAATAACGCAGGAAGATAGTGAGACCGAGCAGCAATGAAGCAGGAAGATAACGAGACAGAGGAGCAATACAGATCTTTATTCGTCCTCATTAAGAAGTTGTTCAAATGCTACCGCTCTTAGACCACCTACGTCGTATCCACAATGTCCGTAGAGATTCAATGCCCCTGGAGCTTCGGCCGACAAACATTTTCGCATAGCTACTTGAAGAACCCCATCAGGGTCGGTTGGAAACACCAGATTCGCGTAGCGTTGAATCCACGCCTTCAACCGACCAAAGCAAACCTCAATAGGGTTCAGTTGCGGGCTATACGGCGGCAAAAACAGCAACCTTGCGCCTGCTTGGTGTACCGCCTCCACTAATTCAGGATACATGTGAATCTTGGCATTGTCCATGATAACGATGGACCGGGGCAAAGGCCAGGGGTTGAGTAACGGGACGACCTTTCTTGAAAACGCTGCGTGGAAGCTCCGCCTTGTAAATGTTCCCTCAGTTGTCTCCCAGGAGGCGAAGCCTCGGTGGTCTAAGCAGGCCAGAATTGAGCGCCGTTTGCCACGGCGGAAGGGCAGCTTAACGACGCACCGAGACCCCCTCGAGGACCAACCATACCGACGATAAGCGTGGCGCCCGTCCTTGGAGGTCTCATCGATGAACAAGAGCTGCACTGGAAAAGAATATATCGCAGCCAACTTAGCCTTATACGTAGCCACCTATCGAAATCGTGCATACAAGTCGTTAATTGGGTGAAACAAATAAACTAAGCAACTAAACGTTTACCTCAGCCGGAATGCACTCTCTCGCAGCCCGGGTAAGCCGCTTCCTCGACATATTAAGGTCGAAATGAAGTGCGCGACACACCGTAGCCAGCGACACGTTCTTTAACGACGGAAGGTGCTGCATGAGGTTGTCTTGAAGTTCTTCTAGATAGAAGGTAGGGTGGTGCTTGATGTACGCCGTGACGTGGGCGAGAACGTCGGGTGGCCAGCGCGCCGTTCGCTGCGAGGGCTTGTACTGCTCAACCGTGCCTTCGGCCAGAAATAGCTTATACCAGCGCAGTATAGTCCTAGGCTTAGGACCAAGCACATCGCTAATGAACTGTAGGTCAAGCCCATACACGAAGCGCAGCGACACCGCTCGCCAGCGAAAGTCAGGGCTGTACGTCATGCTCTGGTCCGCGTTCGATCTCGTAATGATAGAAAACCCGGACATACGGGTGGCTGTGCCGAATTGCCGTTTGAGATCGGCAATTCGGTGTTATGTTCTCTAATCTCGAGCATTATTACGACCTAAGTCGAACTTGGCGTTTACTAAAATCGCGTTGTGCACTTTGCCTCGAAAATATTTTAGATTTACCAATTAAAATCGAGCACATTTCTTTAATTTAGTAGCCGGTTAGGCCAAAACATCTGCAAACGGCAATAACGTTTACACAAGTGCATCGGCAGCGGTGACTGCAAGCAGCGTGTTATGACTCACTCTGCACACGAAGAACCCGTCGACAATGCACAACACTGGGTTTCGCTCTACCACCTCCGTATGTGGATACTGTCGGCCCGCGGTGCGCGGCCAACAGCCGCTGAGCGCGCTCTACACCAAGTCGCAGGGCCTGAACGGCTGATCATAGGAGAAGAAGGTGTCCATTGCGTTCCCGAGCATTTCTAGCAGGCTGCTCACGCCTCCGGTAGCGCTAGTTTTGATGCTGAACAGAGCCTGCTGATACGTGCTAATGATGCTGTATCATGGCCAACTTGAGACCAAGTGGCTTGATGCTAATGAACAGCGTGCCCAGTTAACTTCTCGAACTTCACGGCAGAGGAAACGCCTAGCTGATGGTGGTCGGTCCTGGGTCACTCTCAGTGTTGCGTATCCAAAGCGCAGTAGTCGCCGGTATGAAGATGCGATACACGGTATACCGGGTTGATGCAGAGCTCACCCTGCGTGCAACCGCAAAAAAATCTTAAGCGCAGCGCGGAGTCAGGAGACGATCGGACGCAGTGCTGCAACAGCGATCCGGATTGTGAGGCGAGCCGCTCGCCTCGAGCGAAGCGCAAGGTTAGGAAATCAGTTGTAGCCCCAGTAATTCATTGAGTTGCTACAGCAACCGACCAAATGTACCAAAACGGGGGTACTATCACGTAGCTGTATCATAGTACTTTACTTATAAACTAACGTGGTTTACCAATTCATGGACCTCCAGGAGGACCTCATGCGAAATCGTCGCTATTGTCATCAATATTTGAGTAATGAATACAAACAAGCTATCCATCCAATCAGAAGCCAGAGTTCTTATTTTTGAAAGTCTTCCCGCCCTTTTTGAATCAAATTTGAATGAGCTATGCACCAGGCAATCGGACCGTAATCTATTTTTTCTTTCTCTCTGACCAGTTGATGGACCTCCCCCTCCCTATACAAACTTCCATATAAAGCACAAGCCCACCCACTGCAGCGCCAACAGTAGCGCTTGGTAGGCGCTATCGCTTACCAGTTCAGCAGGAAGAAGTGAGTAGTGGTTCTCAAAGCTTAAAGTGCATGGTGGGGCCAGCAACACGTTCTCGACGGCTCCTTTTGTGGCGTTGCATCGTAGCGCAGATAGTGACGCTAGAGACGGCCCATGATGGTATTGACCCTTTATGGTATGTAGAAGCTCTTAGCTTCTGTCACAAATGTCTTTCAGTGAGGAAGGCCGGTATCTTACCTAGCTGAATGCAAGGAATCCCGGGTCCATGACCTGGTAAATAAAGGAGCGAACCAATCAAAGCCTATTTCCTAAAAATAGAAGGATATGACTGGACAAAACACCGATTGGCTCATGATCTGGTAAAAGTCCATGAATTGGTAAACCACGTTAGCGGAGCATCACGGTCGCTGCGCTCATGTTGCTTTAGGGGCCGACCCCCAAAACTATGTTGATCACAGAGTTTTGGACGACCTCCCCACTCGAGAAATTTGAGTACTTCCCTTCACGCTCCCCCATTTTCTTGGCTATTTTGCAAACAACATAATTATCATCCATACGTTGTTAACGGTAGACTGGTACACCTGACCTGTGACTCGAATGCCGGCACACTTGTATTTTACTAAAGTGTAATAGCATAATTTGCACTGCACACTGACACAAGGAAAAGTGAGTGGGTTAACGACATTGTTTCGATGTTTCAATTTCGTGGTCTGTTCATTTTCAGTGTGAAAATACGAGCGAGTTATTACTGTAAGCTTTCGCGATCCATTGCGAAGTTCTTCCTCTAGGTGTCATCTGCACACAGCCGCAATGGCCATTGTTGCTGTCGCGACTGTGGCATGCACGGCTGTTAAAAACTGTTAGTCTGCACGCGTAGGTAGATAACCTCATACTCATGCACGTTGAGCACAATAAGGAAAAAATATATACTTCACGATGACGAGCTCAAAATAATGTAGTTGAGCGCGCTATCGTACCATCAGACACGCAAGTAGGGTCTTAAGACAGAGCTGTGACGCTCGAGAACGGCCCAACAGGACTGCAACTGAGTGGGCTAATGCATTTCCTTAGTCGAGCATATTTTCACGAGCAACGCAATGAATGAATTAACGCAGACTAGAAAGGAGAAGACTAGAAAGGAGCAAATAATCGGAGCCTTTAGCGTGCAGGAAGGACTTGGAGCTGTCTGATTTCTTCAAAGCGAAGTCGCAGGTGAGCTTAAAGCGACAAAAGAGAGCCATTATTGCTACCGAGAAGCATCTACACGAACTCCGGCTCGTACAACTTGAGCTGCCCAGCCCATCGTCCAGCTCGTCATCCGCGCATAGCCTTCAATGTAATCTAGAGGAGTTGCTATACCTGTTGCGTCCTTGTAGTTGCTGCTCGGCGGCGCGCGGTCATTCAGCATGCAAAACTGTGCTACTTGGCGCTTGCGCTCTGCGAAGGGTCTGGTCAAGCGATCCCGAAGGGCCGCAGACTTTTTACCAGCGGGCCGCAGAGCGACCCTTTTTACGACGACATAAGGTTTGGCAGATAAATAGGCTTAATAAAGGGTCCTAAGCGGGTCCAAATAAGGGTAAAATGTCACGTTTAAGTCTATTTCTGATGTCCTCCATACTAACGGTCGAATTTGCTGTTTCATAACTTCGACCCTCTGGTTTTATGGCATCTAAAGACAGTGACGTCGGTTCAGCTCTAGATGATCCTTGCCGATACCACCTTCCGATAAACATCCAAATGTCGTTTAACCGAGGTATTTTTTCAATTTTTGGTCTTCGTGTGAGCGATTCTAAATTGTGACCCTAACCCATTCTCAGAATTAATGTAAAAAGTAAAGCGGAGTGTATATGTTGGTTGGACGAGAACTACCCGAACGTGTCACGCTAAATGAATATTAAGCAGGGTTGGATGTCTTTTCACAAAAAAGTTAGCAAGATATTCAGGTTAAAAAAATGTCATTAATACTGGGATAGCAGTGGCCGATAGGTCATGCTGCTAGGCAGCTCAAATCGGGTTAATTCGGACCTCGGTAACTGAGGCCAGTAAACTGAGGCCGGTAAACTGAGGCCGGTAAACTGAAGCCGAGTCGCTATTTGTCTTCTGCATGCTAGTGACCCGCCAAAATCACTCACTTTCTGTCTATCGTTGAACAGGACGTCACCACCAAGCAACTGGCCTATGTATATGTGCCCACCCACCCGACTGCCCCCAGCTTACACGCTAGCTACAACGATTGCCGGAGTGCCGGTGCCATGGCCCCTGAGCTAACATGACCACGGCAAGGGCCCGCGAAGGCTACGATAGCCGGATTTTGACTATATCTGTTTTTTGTTGTTGTTTTTTTTTTTTGTTTATAGGCATCTTTTATCATTTACCCATGGGCATCTCATGGCATCTCCTGGCGCTGCTTCGCAGCCGCAGCATCTGCCTGGTAATGTTATCTGAAAAGTAATAGATATGAGGTGGCAAAAAGAGAAGCTAAAATCAAACGAGCCTTGCTTGAGAAGTATTGCAGCTTGACATACCCATATATATATATATAATCCTTTTGGAGGGTCCAGTGTGGTATAATGGTGTCGATGATAGTTATATCCATGGCCTCGCCAGTCACTTCTTTATCAGCGGCATGAGGATAACACAAGTTTTTAGGAGCCATCCTCTACCGGAAGCACGGCAGCACCCCAACACGTTTCTACTAACTATGGTAGGCGGCTCGGATACATATAAGCTCGTAAGAAAAAGAAGCATGTAGTAGCTACAAGATCGGAAGTGTGGCCACAGACGAACTTAATATATGTATGTAGGATACTAGTAGCCCTCAATCCATCAGGCCAAACTTTGAGCAGAGTTAGGAACTTTTAAATTTCAAAGCTTCTTCCGTACGACTATGTTATGATTCGCCTCCGGTTGCAGCCGTTGGCGCGCACAGTGGTGCGTTGGCGCATCGGAGGGGCGTCGCAGGAGCGACAGTGTGGACACCCCTCTAGAAGAAGCCGAAGGAAGGAGCGACGAGGACGTGGGAGGAGGACAGCAGGAGACAGGAGTTGAAGTAGTTCGAGTGGTTGGCAGAGTAGCTGCAGCCGCAGTGCATTGAGCAAGTAGGAGCTCAGTCTCAATTCGGCAGGGTCAAGCGCAAGAGGGCGGAGTCAAGAGTGAGCAAAGGAAACAAGTTGTGTATTGTGTGTATTTACGCAGCTTGGCTACTCTATCTTCCTTATCGGTGGCGGGTGCGGCAAGAATCGAGCGGAAATTTACGCAGCTTGGCTACTCTATCTTCCTTATCGGTGGCGGGTGCGGCAAGAATCGAGCGGAAGTCCTCGAGGAAGCGCGCACACCGGTTCGACCGGACCTGGATCGTAATAGACTACATTACTGGCCCACTCAAACGCCGCGGAGCCTAATGCTTTGGTCGCCACGGGCGCTACGTGCGGCAATATTGTAGTTGGAGGGTGTATACGGTGCGCATCCTGGTGACTAGAAGTCGTGATCTACATATTATTTCAGGGTTCGCAAAATGAAAAGACAATACGAAATATAATGCTCCAGGTTTATCATTAAGGTGTCATCCAGAAGATGATAGCTCTTCTTCTCACTTGCTAGACAAAGAGCGCGGCGGATAGTTAAGCTTTGAGGTTGCGCTCGCATGCCTTGATAGTCGTAAAACTACTGCTGTGGTGAAAGACATGGCTGCCCCTGTAAAATTGCTATCCCAGCCTAAGCGTAGCCCTAGTCAAACTTCGAAGCATCCCCCGGCTGGCCCGGGTAGGCAATGTAGCCATATCGACATGACGTCGCCAGTTGTCAAAGGTTGAAGCTGTACTGTAGACGAAGCACCATTGTATCAGCGGTTAAAGTACGTCAGTGGGTCAGTTACCAACGGCCACGCTAGGCTAAGGCTGCAGCTTCAGGGCGTGTCTTGTCAGTTCCCTGCAGTCACTCCTCTTTCCTCTCGGTCCTCAGCAGGCCGAGCCTTCTCTCTCTCTCTCTCTTGTCTCTTCCAGGCTTGAAACCCCCTTACTCTACGCCGTCATGGCGTCCCCAGTCAACCGCAGCAACTCCAACGACTCTTCTCTGCCTAATGGAGGCGGAGACACCGTCATCGCGCAGTACCTGGCGACCAAAGTGGCGTGGTGGGCCACGTACCCGCGCATCCTCGTGGTCACGCAGTCCACACTCAGCACGTACAACCCGGAGACGTTCCAGTGCACCAACCAGTGGGAGATCGCGGACATCGAGGACGTCGACATCTCCCCAGCAGCCGCGGGCAACCAGTTCGTGCTGAGGCTCGAGAAGTCCCGCTTCCGCTCGGCCAAGCTCAAGTTCGCCTGCTCTGCTCGAGGCCATCTGCTGTCGCTACTGGCGAGACTGCGGCGACAGGCTCAGGGGAAGGCGCTGCTGTACCGCGTCGTGAGTCCGCGGCGGCTGCACTTCCGCTGCATCGAGCAGTTCGCCAACGCGTCGCACAAGCTGCTGTTCCTGCAGGTGACGGTGTCCAGCGTCGTGTTCCTGGACGAATGCGGCCGCCGCGTGCAGATCCTGCCCTTCCTGTACCTGCGGAAGGTGGCCTTCTCCTCGGCACATAGCGAGGGGATGGTGCTGTCCACGGCCTTCCACGACCGGTTCTTCCTGTGTGGAGAGCGCCACGAGTGTCTGAACGAGATCGTGGCCGCGGCGAACGATGCCGGCGTGGAGCTCTACAAGACGTCGAGTCCCATCACGGCGCTGCAGCTCCGACTGCAGAACACGCAGGTGCTGGACCGCGCTTCGGTCATCCGCTTCGACGTCAAGAAGGCCAGGAACACGGAGGGCAATGGCGATGCTGCCCCTGCGAGTGACGGCAGCGACGGCGCGAAGAAGGCGTACAAGAAGATCCAGTTGATCTTGCAGGGCGACGCCGTTGTGGAGATGCACCGCTCCATGCGCACAGTCGTCGCGCGTCCGTACAGCGCGTTGCTCGCCATCGTTCGACCCGATTGGGACCCGAGGACGCTCGTGCTGGAGTTCAAGCAGGAGGACACGCTGGTGCTGGACGTCGAAGGCCGCGACCAGCTCGTCACGCTGCTTCTACTCGTGTGTAGGGAGGCAGGACGCCACAATGTCATGCTGATCTCGTCGGGGCTTAATTACTGCCGGTTCTACCACCCTCACTCCGCTGACACTGCAGTGGGGGATGATAGCAGCTTAGCAGGAGCTTCGATGGAGACGTTCTTGCTGCGGAGGATCACGCAGACGGAAGTTCGACCAGAAGACAACAACGGCGGACGAAGCCGAGGAAACAGCGTCTGGTCCCCGCGTAGGCGACGAGGCGCAAGTGTGTCGACGCCCAGGGGCTCGCAGGGAAATAATGACACTCCTCGGTCTACCGACTCGGACTCAAGCGCTCGTGGAGGCTGGTTCCAGCGTCGAATCAAGGAGAAGCGCTCCACTGAACCCCAGTACGAAACGCGCAACTCCATCGACTCCGGTTTGTCCATGAACGAGAGTGTGAGCATCACTATTGCGATGGAGGAGCTCAACGCCAATCTGCCACTTGACGAACTCACGCGCAGCGGTCCAGGTCAGGTCGAAGTGGTCAACAAGGCGTTGGAACTCGTGTTCGAGCACCTCGTGACGTTGATAGCCTCGCTACGACGATACGGAGACACCACGAGCTCGGAGCTGATCACCACGTTGCAAGCACTCGTGCGCTTGTATCACCATCCAGACGCGTGCTTCACTGACGAGACGGTGAGATCTCCTGCTAGTGTTTTCCTCGACCTTACGTGTGTACTGACGACTTGTGCATGCTTGGTAGATCCCCCGAGTATTTGATGCCGTTCACGAGCTCATTCTCCAGCAAGACGTGCTCACTTGCTACTGGTGCTTGAGGTTGCTGCAGTGCTTTTTGGGCGTGCGAACGCCAAACACTGCCGCCAACTATAACGCTGCCGGAGACCAGCGCGCCAAGATGATCCAGCATTTTGTGCACAACGGAACGCTTCAACACGCCATCGTCGACTTGATCCCAGCCTCCTTCGCTGTGTCAAACACCTCGTCGTTCATGGCGGACTCGTCCACCATCGGAGAAGCGTTCTGGATGGCTGACCCAGAGGCTGTGCAGACGCCACCATCCAGTCTCTCGTCGTCGCAGTCCTCCATCCTGTGCACGAAGGAGGCTCGAGTGCAGAGCGAGATCAACGTCGTGTTTTACGAAACGCTGCTGACGCTGCACCACTTGCTCGTGTACTTGAAAAGCTCTGCGAAGATGCAGCGCGCGTCACGAGATCGGCAAAACTACATCGCGGCAGGCAATCGGCAGATCCAACATGGCAGCTACAGCGACGTACCAGCCGAGAAACATACCGACGCGCTTGCAGGTAAATTGCTGGAGAAATACCGATTCCTGATGGACTCCATCGTCGACGTTCGTCTCGTCCGGATGGCCGAGACGTCCGTGGCGCTCGTTCAATTTGTACTGAACCACTTCGCGACCAAGACGACGGCAAGTCAGCTTCAGTTGGGACCAAGCGACAACCAGATCTCTCACTCCAGCAGCGGGGAGTTCTACGACGCGCGAAAGCGGCGGCTGGGTGCGCTTGGGTCGTTTCTTGATGACTATCGCGCCGTGGCCGAGAGCAGAGCGGAGACTCGGTCGCTGCTCTTTGGTAGCGAGAGAACCATTGAAATGCCGCTCAACACCTTCAGCTACGCCACCACCGAGTGCACCAACGCAGCCATGGAGAGGCTGCTGAACCCTGGGATGACAAACCGTCTCGGGACAGTTCTGTCGAACGGGTCCATGAGACTTGAGTATCTGGACCCCAGCGAGCCGCCGAGCTCCGTTCGTGATGAAGATATCTACATGAAGCCTCTCGCGCCGGAGATCAAGAAGAAACCATCGCAAAAGGAGATACACCCAGTGCCACCAAGGCAGTTGAAGTACAAGAAGCCCTCGCAGGAGCCACACAAGCACAACGTTGATGACAGCCTTGCCCCGGGCAACAATACCCAAGTGTACCAGCCGTCACTACCGTCGTCCGTGAAGCGGTTAGTGGGCCAGACAAGCCCCATCCGCTCCATACGCAGCGATGTCGGGGCAAATCTCTTCAAAAGCGACGACGAAGACGATACTTTCGGCCCATTGCTGCATAGCGACCACGTTTCAACCGCAGCACGGTCACCACGCGCTATCCGCAAGGCGTTCCAGGCTTCAGTGGGGGCACGACGGACCGCAAACGAATGCGACGCCTGCATCGGATGCAACGACGTGTGCACCAACGAGAAGTGCTTCTTCTGTGCTGAGAAGGAGTACCAGCTGAAGGTCGCGTTCGCCGGGTCTTCCGTTGCTACTGGACCCACAGTGCGCCAAGCAGCGTGGCAGCATCGAGCACCATCGTCGGTCGAAAGCTCCTTCAACGTGGAACGCGAGTACTCTTTCTGTGAGATGAAGCGGCACCAGAGCCAGCGATCGTGCTGGATCCGCGTAGACGACAGCGTCTACGACGTGACTGACTTGCTTGGAGTACATCCTGGTGGGGCACAGGTGTTGCTCGAGGCAGCACAACACGGCGGAGATTGTGGACCAATTCTGAAAACCCACCCACCTGCGGCCCGAGAGATGCTCACGCAGTATCGACTAGGTCGCTACTACGAGTGCAACAAGTGCTGATCTACACGATTCACGGGGTAATCTCGATCTGTAGCTCTCAATTCATCACAGTTTTGAACTCCATTAAGAAAGATTTGTTTGCTCCATCGCGTCAGTACTTGTTGGTTCGGAGCTTGTACAGCGGAGGAGCCACACAAGCAAGACTTCTTATGCACCCCAGTGGTGTATTTCTATTCATGATCTTTCAGCGAGCAGTGAACCATCAGCAATGCCGTCACATCAGTGCTCGAGATCATCGTTTGCGGCCACTTCGCTGGTATCCTCGCCTGGCCCAGCGGACCAGAAGAACCCCAGGCCTTCCAGCTGCACGCGGTTGATTTCAATAAAGTATGCGAATCGCTTCTTTTTCACGACGTTCGTGGCCATCTCCCCGAGATTCAGTCCACGTGATCCTGCTGGCCATGGGTCTTCCCACGGCACCACGAAGTCGGAGGGGATGTCGGCATTCCCAAACGTAAGCGCATACGTCGTCAACGCAGGCATCAGCTCGTACTCCCACTTGGCCGCGGTCACGCTCCACCCAAACCCGATCTGCTCCAGCCTGTCCGAGTCCCTCACAACTTGTTGGGGGAAGTCACCTCGGTTTCGAATATTCCGCGCGATAAAACCCAGGCGAATGCCCCAAGCTGACGGCGGCCACGGGTTCTCCTCCGGGACGAAAAAGCTCGTGGCAATGTTGCAGTGCCCGTAGATACGATGGTACGTCTCCAAAGCCGGCAGAACGATCTCTCGCCACCTCTGGTCGTAGCTGTTGAGACAAAAGCCCAACTTCTCCAGCTCCTCCCTGTCTCGGTCCACGTACTCCGAGTACGCCGCATACGGTTCATCATCTTGCCCAGGCGAAATCCTGTTTGGTCACTCATTCCCCTCGTCTTCACCTTTGCCGACCACGAAGCTCTGAGGAACGTCACAGTGACCATAGAGCTCGCGGTACCTCCTTAGTGCTGGCATGAACATGACGTCCCACTTGTAGTCCTTCACCACCCAAACGAAGCCCATGTCGTCAAGGTCCTGGATCTGGTACTTGTGCAATGTTTTCTTTCCAGAACGTAGAACATTGACGTGAATGCCCAGTTTGATCCCCCACGTGGGCTTTGGCCACAGCGGGTTTCCCTCAGGCACCACGAAGCGCTGATTCACCAGCATATCGCCGTAAATCTTCTTGTACGTCTTCAGAGCGGAAAGTGAGACCTGTTCCCACTGGAAGCGCTTCCAGTCGTGAATTTGGGGAAACCCGATGGTGTCCAGTTGGCGGCGGGCTTCCTCGAGCTTTGGCGACGTCTTGCGGCTTGAAACGTCCACGAACTTGCGGATCTCGCGCCCCAAATTCAGGCCGCGCGCGTCTTCCGGCCACGCGGGGGTAGCTGCGTTCTGGGGCTCATGCTGGGGCACCTGGAAGGTTGAGGGCACCAAAAAGTGGCCGTTCTGCTCGTGGAAGACCCGCAGGGCAGCAGGTAGCGAAGGGAAGCACTCGGGGCGGCGTCTGGAGCTCAGGAAGCGACGAGCGATGGAGACCACCGGCCGCATGGTCTGTCAATTGAAAAGTACACTTTCAGCGAATGAAGATAACGTTATACTCACGCAAATCAAACACAAGATATGTATGTGAGTCACACCATTATTATCGTAGTGTGGGCCACACTCGGGTGATCGAT
>JAIKVE010001184.1:0-13034 GCA_024679115.1 Phytophthora pistaciae
ACACAACAAGGATTCATGTGATTTAGAGCGGGCAAAGACGCCAAAGCCATTTGGCGCAACAGACGCACGAAAAATAGCAATCCGCTAGTTGTATTTCATTGATTTGAGTAAATGTTGACTTACAACAATAAAATGCACAGTTGAGTCCATTCCTGATTTTCCGAATAAATTTCAGATCAGTCTGGGAAATGTCGACATCGGCACTCTCCAGTTGCCGCACACCTTGTTGACGGTTGATGTGCGTTTTTTTATTGAAGGAGAGTCCCAGGTGGTCAAATACAGCCTCATAACTTTTTTGTGGGTGTCGTACGTGATAGACCGGGTCCGCTGCCGTCCTCGTAGCAACTTAATGTCGTACCAATCTTGAGATTTCTTAAATGACGGGAAAGGCTCACGGTTGATGTGGAACAGCTGAAAAAAATACAACGCAGCAGCACCAACAGGGCAAACTCTCACGTCCTTGTTCCGCATGTACCCAACGTGTTGCAGCTTTCCGAAGGTGTTGGTCTTCCCGTGCTGAATTAACAGGACCAACGCGGTGCACGGTTGATATCCCTCCCCATCCAACTTTTGAGAAAACATATCCGCAAATTCCAGATCACGCACATTTTCACCACGCAGCAGTCCAAAGTGGGAAAGTAAAAAGGCTGCGCGCCCTCGTAGGTCGTCCAGGATAAAGAAAGTATCACAAATCTGCTGGACCTGTTGCTCCAACGAGTAACCATCCAGCAAAGAGCCGATTCCCCTGTCCTTGTAGTTCTTTTTCTTAGTCTCAGTAGTGTTGGCCTGCACATTCTTGATAAGTTGCTTTACAGCAGTCGTTCGTGGATGTGGGTTGGAGTTGGTGCGAAGGGTGACCTGCTGATTGTACAGATCAACCAGAGCGTTAACATAACCACACACGGTGGACCCACCGATTGTCTTTTCAGCGTTCTTCTTCGACTTTCGTCCTATCACCGTGCTAGACAGGAAAAGATGAAGCTTTCCCCCGGTCACTGTGTCGCGATCAAGAAATCGGCGAGACGCACACCAGTCGGCAAACTCTCGTTGGTAGCTTTCATACTTGCGCTTCGTGTTAATCGGCCGTGTGTCCAGTGTTGCTTGGACTGTTGCACGCTCACTTTCGTCTATCTCATTTTGCGCGTCGACACCACTTGCGCTAGTTGTTTCTGGAGGCGCTCTTACAGACACTGCTGCCGCATACGAGCGGATTGAGACCCCGGAGCGCTTCCCCATGTTGGTGATGTTGTTTTAGTTGTGCTCTTTCCTTGCCTTGTGAGTCTATGATTATCTACGAATGAAAACAGATGAAACAGATATTTCGATTTGGTCCTAATATTGGTGCTGACTCGGGTCAGGACCCACACAATAGCAATCGTGATACTCATTAAGTAAAAAAAGGCAACCAACTGAACCTCTAATTGCATACACTCTATCCCATAATATACATGTTTATTTGATCTCAGAGTGCAATTTGGCGGGTAACGGATTCCGGCTGCGTGTTCCTCATCCGGTTTAGCGGCCTCATCCGGTTTAGCGGATAGCGAAATCCGCTGAATGCTTCTCGATTGGCGGATCGTTCAATCTGACACAATGGAACAGCGGAACTGAGGAACACACCCATAGAGACTATCACTATCCCCAATTTTTGAAATTGGAGCAGCATCTATCGGGGCCCGATTCGGGAAGCCCAACAGGGAATCCCTAGAGAACTGTAGTTTCTGGAGCTATTTCAACTTTCGGAGCTACTGCTAGTAGTAAAATGGCGTTGCTCCAAAAATAGACTCCTTGGAGTTACAGGGGTACCCGACAGCTCCACTGGAGTTAAGTATTGAAGTATCCGCCGGTATTTTATCCGTAATATATTTCCGGATTTTCTGATATAATCCGGATTTTCTGTAGCTCCAAGTCCAAAATAGCTCTAGAAACTACAGTTCTCTCCCGTTGGGCTTCCCGATAGATGCTGCCTGTCAGGGATTAATTTGAGGACAACTGGGTCAACGTTCGTGCAACATGAGTTAGTGTTGTCCACATGATGAGAACGACACCGAACTTGAGTGAACATGAATGTAATATTTGTACGTTGGACGGACCCTGTTCCGTCTTAGAGACCCCAGCTGTTCCGAGTTTTTTTTTACTTCACGCTTGCAAATGTGATGCTAGAATGATATATGGACTGCTTGTCATTAATTAGGTTATGCTAATGTGATCGCGTTTCTAGAAATCCGGAGTGTATGTACTGAATGCAAGCTGAAAATTACAATATGTGTTTACTCGTTAGCCACGAGTGCAGTTTTAATTTTAAAAATTTAATCTGGACTTAAAAAAAAATGGACTTCCAAAATTTTACAAACTTTTAAAGAATCTTTTTAAATTAAAAGAGGTTAATATGATTGACAGAGGCCTGTTAGAGTGCTTTACTAAACCAGTGTGCACTACAGTATTTTAGCCAACGAAATTGTTGGACTAACAGTTAAGTGCACGAATTAAGACGAGAGCTATGTAGGCTGGGATAGCTAAAGAACTTAGTGTGAGGTAAGTGGAGCATCTCCAGTGGAGATTCTCCACTGGGGCCGCGTCGTCGCGTCAGCGAAAACTACGAGAAACAGCAGTTCACCTTCCACCGGGGTCTCACGTCGCTCTCCAACAACTTGAGCGCAGGGATAGAGTTTTGGGTACTAGTAGTAACGCAGCGATAGCGATAGCGCCCGGATATGCGGTAAAAGGTAAAACTTTTAAGTTTTCGCTGACGCGTCGACGCGGACCCAGTGGAGAATCTCCACGGAGATGCTCCACAACTATTTTTTAAAAAATATTTGTAAGGTTACTTCGTAATATTGCTGGAGTATGATCAATCACAGACAGAGCACAAATTGATGTATTCTTTCCTATCGTCGTTGTCGTTGTAGTTGTAGTCAACGGCAGCTCACTTATTCGTCGTCGTAGTCGCGACCATGACGTATATGCAGCTCGTTGCTCAACTTGTAGCCGGGGGAGACCTGGACTGCACTTACAGCCCGCTGGTCAATTTGTAGTCGGAGGAGACGGAAGACAGTGAGTTTGTAGCCGCCGAAGCAAACCGGTGCTGTCGTGGTCGTAGTCGCAGTGGCCGCACGACACGAATTCTTCGGCGGCGAAGGCAAACGGAGCGCCACGCACAGCCCGCTGCTCAACTTTAAGTCGCGATAATAAGATGGTAGCCGTCGAAAGCAAACGGTAAAGCCCGCTGCCGTTGTCCGTGGTGTGAAAGTCGGTCGTGACCGAGTTGTAGTTGTTGAAAATGAGCGGAGCGGAGCATTCAGCCCGCCGCTGATGTCGAAGTTAGTCGTATTAGACAGATGCAAAGCTCGCCGCCGGCTCCGAATTCGTATTCCTCGAAAGCGAACGGAACCATGCAAAGCCCACTGTTACAGTCGTAAAAAAAGTCGATCGAGACCGAGTTTTTTCGTCGCTAACAGCGAACAGAGCGGCCCATACAGGCTGCTGCTGCTGACGTAGCCTAGTCGTAGTTGTCGAAGACGAGCGGCTCTGCATGTACCGCTCGCTGATCAAGTCGTAGTCGTGGAAGTCGAGCGAGTCGATTTGAAGCCGTTGATAGCGAACGGAGCTGCCCCTACAGGACGACGCTGATGCTGTAGTCGCTGGCTTCGTAGACGTGGTTGTCGAAACCGAGCGGGGTTGCACGTACAGTCCGCTGCTGATGTTGTAGGCGTTGAATGCAAACTTACAGATTGCCTCCGTAGTCGTAGGGGTTGCTTGTTCTGAGTAGCGTGGTCTTGTGCTTGCTGAGCAGGTACACCGGCTTCGAAATGTTCTCCATCACTTTCGGATTTGATATGGATGGAGAGCATAGGATACGCGATATTCGGCTAACTTCAGTTACCGGGGCCAGCTTTTCGGCTTCAGTATTACCGGCTTCAGCTACCGACCTGCCGCCTAATTAATCTGCGTTGGGCTGGCCACAACACTCTACTGCTATCCCAGAATAATTTAACGCAATATTTGAGGCTTTCGTGCACCACACGAAAAAATTTCTAACAAATAATGTGCCCAATGCCCAGCAGAGCCGGCACATTCGGGATACCGGACTGGTGGCTCAGGAGCGATATAGTACATTTATGGCATTCCGGTAGCATGGCGACACTCGCTAAAACTACACGTAGTTTCTTTTAAATTGAGTTACATTATATTTTCCAAGAACCAACTTGACACGCAACTAGGGCACCACGAAGCCTAAGATCAGAAGATTTGCGGAGAGTTCCTTACTACATCGAAGTATATTTTGAGGTTCATTTTATCGTTTAACCACCCGTGGTCATCTCCTGCGCCTGCTTCGCAGCCGCAGCATTTGCCTCGTATTACACTTCTAAATAGCAGTGAATGCTGTTTTTTTAATCAAAAAATAACATTGAATAACTGACCTGCAGCTTGTAGCAAAACGCAAGTGCCCGAACTTGTTCCTGTGCCATTGATGTTGGCTCACAACTACTGACTGAACAGCAAGTCTTTTAACTCCTTGGCAGTAGGTAGGTATTGTCGTCACGGATTTCTTCGCTGCCTGTTGAATTCAATTCCTAGTTCGCTTTTTCAAAAGGCTTGTCAATTTAGGGGTGATCAAGGAGTCCTTGCCGTTTAGATTCGTGATGAATTGGCGGCTGACACATGATATCTTTGTGTGGTCCTTCTGCATGGGCCTGCTACCGATATGGTACAGTACAATTGATCACGTAGTACAATTGGCACGGGTACGACTGTGGGTGACCTGCTTCTGTGGTGGCATCCGCTGCGCCTCGGAAATCGGATGACTTCATCAATACGCCCACGGGAGACTCCATGATTCGAGAGACGAAACGAGCTCGTTGGGTAATGCAGTTAGTAGATTTATACTGTACAGCAGTGAAAGCTCTTGTATTCCGCGGCAGATGCGGTGCTTTAATAATGTCGCGCGACTGTTGCGAGATTGTCGTTCGATGACAAACTCGTCTGGGCCGCCTAGCGACAGTTCGAAGAACTGCGATTTTGTGAAACCTTCTTAAGCGCAGACCCCGTTTTTATAGGAACATGACGTTCTTCTCGCAATGTTGGCCAGACGAGATCGTTTGGGCCCGATGAACTCTCAATTTCACTTTTAATCGGTTTGCACATCAAACATCTTATCTCCACTAAGCTGTCTTCGTGCTGCTGCCCAAAAGGTCAGAATAAGCGTCAGGTAGCCACTTTACAGTATATGCTCTAACATATGCCTCGGGTTGTTCAGCTTATCTTTACGAACGGCATGAATATATAGGTTTGAGCAAGTGTTGTTCTGTGAGCTTGATATCACTCACGACGCAGGTGCTGCTACGACTTAAGTGCGATCCATGTACTAAAATTCTAATTAGTCAAGTGTACACATTAACTGACAGAACAACAGGGCTTCCTACGCCTTGTGGACATCTTAATGGGGTCTTGAACGATGTTGGCTTCTTGGAGACGTTGGTTCCAGTTTCTTTTGCTTTGTTTTATGATTCTTCTGAATGGTCGTATAATTCGGCACTTTCAAAATCTTCAAATCGGCACATTGCCATATCTAAACTTCAAGTGCCGGAATAAAGGAGGTCTGAAGTTCAGACTCTGAACTATTACTATTAAGTAATCTGTGTGAGGCTGTCCATACAGTTTTTCTAGCTGTCCTCCCTGAATTCTTTCTTTCTTTCGTTCGTTCTCACTTTAAATCTTCTCTCCTTCTACTGCTATCAATAACCTTACGTCACTTCGTTTGAAATAGCGGGGCATGGGGGCGAGTTTGATAGTGTCACACCGACACTTCGGACAGCTCCTCTCCAACAATCTTCTCTACAGGGTTTAGTTTATTTTGAAAGCGAATACAATGCTTTTGAGGCCCGAGACAGACACAGAGTGCATCATCCCGAGACGGACATCGAGTACCTGAAGAGGGGGGGGGGGGGGTAGGCATAGTTAGTTCTCTGGATTTTGGTATCATACTGTGTGAATACTATGCTGCAGATTCCTCTGTTCAGATGTTGAAGTGTGGTCTACAATTTGCGTGTTTGGGTATCGACTGGCCGTGCGATCCAATGAATAAAATAGCGCCAGGTGGTTGGAGTTCGTGGCCGCTACTATGAAGTGCAATTGGCACTTTTACCCTCGTGCCGTCCCTCAGCTGGTTCGTCTTCTTTCGTGCAAGACGGGAAGAGCTCCACGTAGCATCTACCCTGCTCGAGGAGAAATTTGCAATTCTCTCCAAGCAATGGTTTTTGCTGAATTTCCCATTACACTTCTTTCGTCTCAACCACGAGCGTTACTTATTAAAAAGAAATCCGCAACAGCCACCACACCGCTCTCGATGGCCAAACTGCAGTAACATTGTTAAATAAAAATGGAAACTCTGACTAAGTTTGCAAGACTTTCCGCTGATGGCGACCCGGCGTACTGGCCAACTCAGCGTCAGCGCACTTACCATATCTGTCCTCGAGCATGGGCGACAACGTACTATATTTCTCGATACTGTTGCTGTAGCGCGTATAAATACTATGCGGTGGCACTATTATACATGCACGCTAAAAGCTTACATGCCCAAGAGCAACGCAAAACCCAGAGCTGTTCCGGGCAGAGCACGGCCTTGTCTTCCAGAGTTAAAGCGTGAGATGGCTACAGCTTCTAGAGTACCTATTCACGGCGGAAGAGCGGATCACACTCGACGGAGACCGCTGTCAGTGACTTGAACTTTTTAGAGTTTAGCGAGAACAGCTTTTTATACTAGCTTCGTTTGATAAATCTGAATCTAATTTCTTGGTACTTTAGGTTCTTGATATCTGAGTCGGGGCTTTAGTAGTTGATGTACTCAGTCTCGGGGCTTTAGTACCTAGCCGATGTCGGACCCCGAGCTACGACTGCATCAGATTTGATATGCACTTATTGGAACTGTCGTGGCCCGCGATAGTGACTAGATGATCCCTTGTACTTTTGTCTCGTGGCTTTGACATTTCCCATGCGGCACCGCCGTGGTGTCTGCCAAAGCTAACTTGCCATCTGCAAATCCAGTTCTATAGCGAACGGACTCTAAAGTAGCGCCAGCTACGCATTCCGCAATCGTTTCTCCTTCTGGGATTCAGGACATTCACGATTTCTACCAGCAGCAGTCGAGCTGTGAGCCTCCTCGTAATAGCCCACATACACTTGATCTGGGCACGCCTGCTGCGCCGCTAGAACTCCAGCTGGTGAAGTCAGTATGAGTTCCTCACACGCTGCACGGTCCGGACACAGAGCGATATACAGCGGTGGGTCAGTGTCGCCGGCTTGCTTGACGACATCTGGGAAGAAAATGTCGTTGAGCTTCCTCAGCTCATCTCCGCTAACCTTGTGCTTCTTGGCGATAGTAATTTGCAGATACGCCACGTTGCTCTTCTTCCCGGAGGCAGACTTGAGTTTCGCAATGCTATCTATGTTGGAGAAGTTGTCGCAATCCGGAATCCAGTACGTGAAAGCACTATCCTTCCACTCCGTCAAAACGATTTCACTGTTTTTAGCTGTTCCCCACCTTGTTGTACCTCCACCTTTTTCATAGGCTGCTCCAGGTTTCTTGCCGCCGTCAGTGGTGGAAACTTGGATATGCAAAGTCTAAGTCGATTCTCGGCAGCAAGGCTGTGAATGTACATTTCAAAAGCACCTCCCGCCAACGACGCATGCCCAGCGCTTCGAGCCCAGGTATAAAATTGAAACAGATCCTCCGAACGCAGCCTGAATGAGAGCGCGCGGAGAGCGTATTCCGAGTCAATGACTTGTTCCCGATGACGTGGCGAGGTGAACTGAGCGATTTCACTCGAGTTTTCCACAAACGTGCGACGCAGACGATCAAATTGTGCGTTCCCAGACAAAATCAAACCCCTCGTGGATAAAAGCAGCGAGACCTTCTCTGGTTTGCCAACAACGTGATCGACGCCTCGACGTATGTCGTCTACCGTGTCCTTCGTGAAGTCACGCACACTGCCACCGGAATAGTAGAATCTAGTCTCCATTTCGTCCTCCTCAAACTTGTACAGCGATCTTCCCAACGCCATCAGATCCGTCTTCGACCAACTTGGCAACAGACAGCAATACATGCTACGTTCCTCTTCAGACTTTAGGTCCGCTTGCTGCGATGTCGCGAGCATCTTAAATTTCCACGAATCCCGACGGATTTGATCGAGAGGAAACCCGTCCAATAACACCCAAACGTTTTCGGCACCAATTTTTCTAGCGAGCGCTTTGTAGATCTTTTTGGCCCGAATGCCGGTACACAAAGGGATCGAGAAGTAGACCACTTGGTCCGCGTCGTGCGTCATGTAGAGAAGACTATTGCCTTTCTTCGGTCCAAACCCCCGTCGATACAAAAACACATTCTTCTTGTGCTTGAACACGAGGTAGAAGGCCATCAGGCACAGCAGAGTCGACTTGCCGATTCCCGGAGACCCAATGAGCATACTCGTCTTGTTCGCCAGAGCATTACGATTGCCAGGGGTGGACTTCCGAAACCACCCATCCGTGATCAGCGACACGACCTGCTTGTCTTCCAAGCGCCAGAAGATCTTCCCAGCGTTGCTGCAGCCACCCAAGTCACTCATGAATCTCCAGATGGTTGGAATCTCGTGCACAGCGCCGATGTTCCAATCTTCAAGTGAGCTGCATCCCTGAGCAATCTTCTCCTGGTCTTTCAAAGGCGTTGTGGGAGGTATGTCCGGCGCAACTCGAGTTGGTGTCCACACTTCCACGATAAGCGCATACTTCTTCGATCTGCCAAGCTTCTTAATCGGCGTGTCCTCGAGCAGTGGGTTGCTGGTCGCGTCATACATGGCTCTGCTCTCGTAAATCTTTAGCCAGTTGGGTGGAATATGGGTCCAGACGTCCTTCTCAGGGGGTGGAAAGCGATCATAGGCCGCATGAATCTTCGTCCGGACGTCGTCAATATCGCAGACACCATCCGATAGTAGAACTGAGTCTGACCTTAACCCCTGGAAAGGGCGTCGAGTCTCTGCGTCCACCAACTGGAACCACACTTTCCGCTCCATTCCGCTGAGTACTCGCCGATTTCAAAATGGAGCACCAGGAGTAACACTTTACTGTGATACACATTATTGTTCGCGCACAAAGATGGTACTGTAATACACATAAGTCTTTATCCTGGTAGGGGTACACGTTGTACGGACAGCCCAATAGGGATTAACTAGAGCTCAGCGCGCCGCTTCGCCGGCGCTTCGCCTGGGTATGAGGGGTATAGTCAATCATAGGGCGCCCTCGTTTCGCTCGCGGAGCTCGCTGCACTACTCGCAGTGTGGGACCGAGTATTTGATACAGTCGGTCTCTGCGGGACCTCAGAGGGGTGTATCGAAAATGCTAGGGGATGCACGCCTAGAACAAACCAAACCACTTGGTTTGGTTTGGTTTGGTTCTCGAACCAGAACTACCAATCAACCAGGTTCGAGACGGTTTCGTGGTTTGGTTCGAAGTGGTTTGAACCGATAGAAACGCAACAAACCAAATGAACCTCGATGCTGTGGTTGGTCAAATGTAGCGTTTTGAAACCGGGCTGGTGCGGCTTTTGTCGATATCGCGTCTTGCTGGTCTATGAGCCTAGAGAGGAAGGGCGAGATAGCCTCGCCTTGAAATTCCAAAGCTATGCACCCGAGGGTCTGCGTGAAAGGGTTAACCCTTCAAGCAGATTCGGCAGAGTTGAATGCGAGGTTGCATATTTGCCCACGAGCTGCCCACATAAGTACAAGATTAATTACTCAATTGGATAGTATTAACAATTGATTGGTTTTAGCGTGCATAATTCACTTCCCAGTATTGCGAGTCGAAAGTCTACGAAATTGAGAAGGATTAAATGGTACGTTTCGTGGATAGCGAAGTTGACTTGTCGAAGGGTTGATCTCGCGCTCTAAGCGTTCGGGTAAGCATCTTCGTGTGAAGTCCTTGTCTGCCCAATGGGTACGTTAATTAAAATGGGTCTTTGTAAGATGCATACCTCAAGACCTCGGCAACAAATGTTTGATGTTGCTCGATTCAAGGTGGAGCGAGAAGCTTGCTACCTTGCCCCAATAACTGAGTCTAACCAAGCTTTCGCTAGCGTATGTGCAGGAATCGAGTGAAAGCTACTCAACTTGATTATTGCAGCTAGAATTTTTGTGTGTCTAAAGAGGCAATGTCAACGTTGCTGAAGCCAGTAAGATTGCTTCAAAACTAATGGTGATTCTCTGAAGCTACATGAATGTGGTAGTCCACTGGCTGCTCCCATTCACCATCGGCATTGAACTCAACACTGCCGTGCAGTACGAGACCCTTCTACTAAAACGAGCAAGATAGCAGGAACTGCACATGTAGCTCTTTATGTTACGACTGAAAGTAGTTCACGACGACAGTGGGTGCCTTCCACAACCATGACAAAACTTTTTTACCACTGGGGTTAGGGTGGATTAAACGATGATTAAACTTTCGGATTAAACTGAATTGTTTGGTGAGACCGAAAAGTGGTCTCACCAAACAATTCAGTTTAATCTCTTGCCCCGTTTAATGATGCCCCTGAAGTTGCAACCATAATAAAATTTATAGTTGCTTTCACTATGGGATTATATTCCACCCCAACTGGGAAAACAGCAGTCGAGGTCTCCGCGCGCGCTCTCACTGCGCGCGCGAGCTCTCATCTTCGAACGCGCGGCCTGGAGCGCACACGCCCAAGATCGCTGGAGTGGAGCAGCACAGGGAGCAACATACTGCAGTTATACGGTCTGGTACGGCTAGATCTTTTCACTAACACGTACGTGTAGCCCCCGCAAGCCCCAGAAGAAGTTGCGCCAACGTGATATTGGCTTGCTAGTGTTGGCCGAAAGCAGTATGTGGCGCCATGTCGAGCCGCGAGACTCCGCTTCGCTTCACTAAGTGAATATTGTGGACAGGTTTCGGCATCAACTCAGGAAACCCGTGATCGACGCCAAGCTATGGACGTTGCTAGTAAGGCCATCCCTCCCTATCGCCTTATCCTCACTAATTGTGCTGTTTATGCTGGTTGGTATTATAGTTACTTGAAGCGGAAGGCGCCGCATGCGAGGGAGACACCTCCACATTCCACTACTAAGGCGCGCCAGGGCTGCCCACTCTGCACCGCCTACTCGAGGCTCGTCAAGTTGCTCCACGAAGATGTCACCTGCGGACGACGCGAGTCCTTTTCAGACGCAGCTGCTGTCAAGTTCGAGCTCGCTCATAACTTCGCGACGCCTGTGTACAAGCTGCCAGCTTCGATCGTGGCTGGGACATAGCGCGCGTAGCGCTAGCAACAGCTCTGCGCATGCGATTGCTAGTTGAGGGGCGATATCAGTATATCTAGACATTTTTTCGCAAAATTTGTCCAGTTGGGAGATGTCTCTTTTCAATGGATATAGTGAAGCCAAGTAAAGGTTTATGAGCGGGCGGATACGACGGGACAGATTAAACGGTTTCGGTCGTAGTCTTTGGAGCGCGCCGAGCGAGCATGATAAAAATCCCTAACCCTAGCATTAAACGGTGATTAGAACAAACGGTGATTAAACGTTTTACGATAGTTGTGGAAGGCACCCAGTGAACGAATAGCTTACGTTTTGCGTTAAGTTGCTATTCATGATAAAAGGATAAAAACTCAAATTATACTTCATATGGGGTGCGGCTCATACCGAGTGGCCGTCTGTAACGGGGTACAATCAAGTGTACCCATTACATGAAGAGTGACGGGTGTCACTCTCCCGAGTACATGGTACATGGTACCAGTAGCTCCGCAAGCCAACCATTTGAGTTGTGTGGGCTTTTGTATAGTTAACTTGTAGTTTGTATTACGACCAAGTTAACCTCTACCAAAATACAGTCAGTCTTATAACCTACTCCTTTGTAGCAAACCGTTCCCTTTGAGGCCGGGAACTGGTGAACTGCTGTTCACCTGGATAGTAATATCCACACGCACTTCCTCTGTGCATTGTGCTGTGTGACCCCGTCACACTTGGTAGCACTCGTAGTCAATCCTACGCTACGCGGGTAGATTGGTCTACCTGAATCCTCTGTGACTCAGGTCTGTGAGCCACGATGGACCGAAGTGAGTTTCCTCACTTGACTGACTTGCAGTTCGAGTCAGTGCGGAAGATGGCGGACATCTTCGGAAGTGATGCCCTCCGGAGCTTGGCGGCGGCAACACCAGCCGAGCAGGTCGAGCGGGTGAGCGCGTTTGACGAGTACGAACGCGGGCTCATCGCTCATCCATTTCTTCATCCCCAAAACGCGCCCAAAATACCCAAAATTCCCCAAAGGTCAAACCCCAGATTTAGGAAGTATGAATCGAGGGGAAGGATGGTGAGAACCTTCACTTCTGGATCCGGGAGACCGAGATCGCAATGAGCGCAGGTCTCATCTCGGCTGAGAACCTTCGAGTCGCTTTTGGCGGACGTGCCAAGACTTGGGCATATACGCGCGAGGCGATGTCGCCTGGGTGTTTTCCATCCTGGGCGCAGCTGTGTGTGCAGCTTCGAGCCGCGTTTCTCCCGGCGAACAACGAGTTCCGCCAGCGCTCGCGCTTCCTTGCCTGCAAACAAGGGGAGCGCGAGCTGTACGTGTACGTACAAGAGATGCGCACGTTGGCAGCCTCGCTGGTGGGGAACCCACTGTCGGAAGACGTCAAGATGACAGTCTTCGTGGACGGCCTGAAGGTCGGTCCTTCGCGTACGCAGTTGTTCCGCGTGCGCACCGCCACTATGGAGGAGGCGATCCAAGTCGCCCTCCAGGAGCAGTACAGCCACAAGCAGGCTGGTGCTCTGGCTGTTGTACAGCCTGTGGTCTCTGAGAGCGAACCAGAACCCATGGATCTGAGTTCGGCTGAACAGTATTCTGTCCGCTGCTATGGCTGCGGCGGACTGGGACACTATCAACGTGTCTGCCCATCGCCAGGGTCTGGGAAGAAGACCTACCCGAAGACCAGAGGGTCAAGGGGGCGCCGACGCCATGCACCGTCAGGTGCTCAAGGGGGACACAACCACCAGTAA
>JAIKVE010001185.1:0-13207 GCA_024679115.1 Phytophthora pistaciae
CACCGACCAATCAAAACGCGTTTAGCTCTTTAAATTTATCGCTTTTTTTACTTCGACCTGCTCCATACGGCGATTTTTGTGTGTGTGCTACACACGACACTGGAAGCAATCGTGGTTCGTGCTTGCCACGAAACGGTGGTACGCACTTCAAGTTCATCCACAAATCAAAGCTGCCGATGATTCAAAGTGTAGGTCGGCTTAGGTTTCTTCTCAGATATTGTATTCATCTAATCACAGCAACTTGTAATAATCGTTGCATTTAAAAATTCAACAACTAACCGTCTCCATCAAATAGTACGGCAATATGCCTAGTAATGACTCCTGCTGTTGTGTCAGTCTAAGCCAAAATAAAACTTCCTGAAAAATCATGGATACTCTGCAACAGAAGCATTTCGACGAGGCCTGCTAGGTACTAAGTACTTCCGTAGAGTTCGAAACACAATATGAATATCTTAATTTTACAGAATAATTTCGTCTGGCCCTTGCTGTTAGTTCACTAATGGCGTCGACACTTTTGATGTAGATTGGCACAGGACAGACGTATTGCGCGGCGCAGCTACAGTGTAGCTGTAGCTGCTACACCACTGCAAAATGTTGACAGCATGAATTCCACTATTTTAGACCTTTTGCAATTATTTCTGCGCTAAAACGGATGCAATTCGACATCTATGTTCCCTTGTAGTAGTTGCACATAGAGTCCTGTTAGTCTCCCTAGGTAACAAGGTCACTCCAGAGTAGTGTACTCCGCAAACATGTTAGTGATTTCCACAACACACTAACTTACAGTTAGTGCTGTTTGCAAACGCGTTTGGATGTTTGCTGCTCTATCACTATTTTTAGTTCAAGATACTTGAAGTTATTAAATTTGTCTAACATGTATTAGTAAGCCAGATTCACAACACACTAACAAACAGTTTGCAAACACTAGTGTTAGCTATACAGGAAGTGTTTGTGCGAACACTAATTCGAAAGGTGTTTACGGCCGGTGCAATTATGTGGAGCATAGCTCATATGATTTCCTCGGTGCTTCCAGGCATTGGGGGGATTAAAGAGTTTGCATTGTGTTAATGGGCCAAAGCCAGAGGCGCTTTGGTTCATAGGCAAGGTGCCGAATGGCAGCCCCAAGGGATGGTGGGAGGGTAGAAAAATCTGTCTATCGGACTGTCGGCGCTGAGCTGGGGCTTGTCGGGCCGTGTCGGTCACGGTGGTGTGACTGGAGGTCGACTCGTGTCGGACGAGGTGCTTGCGCTCGGCGACGTAGCACGCGGAATGAGCCGCGAGGTTACGAGACATCAATGGCAGGAGCACATACAAGTTAGCAGTAGATGAGGCCGTTGATGTTAGGGTCATGCGCTCCTCGGTAGCACTGAGCTCGGAAGCTCACACCTCCTGCATTTCGACGTCCTCGCCCGCTTCGACAGCATCAATCATCACCCAGGCATCCGAGACGTCTTCGACGTTCAACCTGCCCCGCTGACGCTCGAACTCGGCTGGTCCCAAGGCCTTGGTGAACACATCTGCGCAGTTGTCGGCGCTTGGCACGTAGACGACATCCAACTCTTCAGCTTGAACATACTCGTTAATGAACCGCGCATGCTTGGCCATGTGACGCACCCTCGACGTGTTGCCGTTGTTGGCCACCACTGCAATCGCACTTTGGTTATCGCAATAAACCGGTGCTTGCAGCGTTCGTTCGCCGAATCCAAGCTCCAAAAGAAGCTCGCGTGCCCACACCACCATCTTGCTGCACTCACAGCAGGCAACCAACTCAGAACCGCAGGTGTCTTCCGTCACACGCCTCTGCAAGTGACTTTTCCACATCCACATGTTGCCATGCAGCCGCAGCATGTAACCCATCACTGAGCGACTGGTGTCGGGGCACGACTGGTGATCAGCGTCGCAAAACGCGTCCAGCATCGGGAACTCAGGCGTAAATCGATACACCAATCCCAGGTTCTTCGTCGCTAGTGCATAGCGTACCACTCGCTGGGCAGCACGGTAGTTCTCCACAGTGTAGGCGCTTGTGTATCGTCCAAGTGTTCTCACCGTGTTCGCCAGGTCTGGGCGGGTGCACACTACCAGGTACTGCAACGAGCCAATGATCTCCCTGTAGGGCAACTTCGGATTGTTGATCTTGGTCTCGTCCCTCTCGATTGCAGTGACTTTCTCGTGGTGAAACTGCGGCGAGCGCACCGGCTTCGCAGATGACAACCCGAACTTGTCCGCAAGACGCTCAATATACGCCGCCTGCGATAAGCACAACATTCTTCCGGGCTTGTAGCGTACTTCCATACCAAGCAGGTGTCGGACTCGGCCGAGGTCCTTCAGCTTCAAACGAGCCGCAAGTTGCGCAACCACTTCGTCGATGTCGGCGGGGATCCCAGCAAGAACAATGTCATCGACATACACGGTAAGAAACATCATGTGCCCTCGACGACATCTCCAGTAGACACCAGCATCATAGGAGCACTGCACGAAGCCAAGCTCGATCAATACCTTATGCAAAGTATCATTCCAGATTTTCGATGCTTGTTTGAGACCGTAAAGTCCCTTCCGAAGTATGCATACACGATCGGTTCCGTCCTCGTATCCTTCCGGTTGTTCCATATAAATCACCACATCGACCAGCTCTCCGTTAAGGAAAGCCGTCACGAAGTCAATGTGTCGGCACTCCATTCCCCGGAACATTGCGATCAGCAGCACGAGTCGCACAGATTCGATGCGGACTACAGGCGAGTAGGTAGCGAGGTAGTCAATGCCAAACTTCTGCAGGAATCCTCGAATAGCCAGCCTTGCTTTCAGCCTTTCCACTTCACCTTTCTCGTTCCTCTTTGGCACCAGCACCCACACCGAAGTCGAGATGTTTGGCCGGCGTCGACCTTTCCGTCGTTTCGGTCGAGGCACAAGTTCCCAAGTCTCATTCCGCATCAGTGACTCGTACTCGAGATCCATAGCACGGCTCCAGCCTTCCGCGTGCTCCGACTCCAATGCTTCCTTCCGTGTCGTCGGATTCAGAATGTCGTTGACTACGCCAATCATCATACACTGCATCAATGTCATCGCCATCACCCAAGTGTTGGGGTTGTACCAACTGTTAGCACGTCGTTGGCGTCCAGATCTACGCAGTCCAGGTGCGGGAGATGCGGCTGCACTTCCTGTGGCTTGGCTGGCATCGCCACCCAAGGCAGCCGTCGCACTCAGACTTCCTCTGCGAGTTGTTGCAGCAGAACTCGATACTGCCGGTGCATTCGTAGTCGTACTCCCACTGGATCCAGCACATTGCCGTGGGCCGGAAGATACTGCTGCTCCTGCAGTACTTGCGGCACTGGTGCTCACACTCCCACTAGCTCCCGAGCCTCTCGCTGAGTTCGCGTTGCCATTTTGGCCAGAGTCTGGGGTAGAGCGCACTCGCTGCGCCGTTGCACCACAGGCTCCTCCGTGAGAGTCATCATCTTCAAAGACGTCAACAAATTCCCAGTCGCTTTCGTCGCTGCTACTCATGCTCTCGTCATCTTCAACATCATTGACCTCAGGACTCGGACTGTCGGCTGCTTCCTCACTGACATCAGGTTTCAGCATCTTTGACGACTCGTCCGATACTGCTACACGAGTGACTGGCATCAGGACATACGGGATCTCGCTCGGTATTATCGTTTGCTTCCCGTAATACTGCCTGCCCAACAATCGCTCCACGTAATCTCCGCCCACCGCAACATCTTCACGAAAGTGGACCGATCTGCGCTGGAGAATCTCACCAGTTTGAAGATCGAGCAAGCGGTAACCAAGTGTTGACTCTGCCATGCCCAGAAACAATGCTGGCTTCGCTCGCATTTCCAGCTTGTTCACTTGTTTTTGCTTCGGCACGTGGTAATACGCCACGCAGCCACAGACCTTTCCAGTTGGCGAATCAGAACAATCACATTTTCAGCAGCTTCACTCTTCTTGTTGAGTAGAAACACCCACTTGTACCGGGATGCTTCGTCTTGAATGAGCTGGAAATACTTGGCTCTCCCCGGAGTCGTGATTCCAACATAGCAGACATCAGACATCAGACATCAGACGTGCTCCACATTCGGAAGCACGCTTACCGACCTGACGCTTGAACGCCATCCGCTTTGCCTTGGCCTCCTCGCACGCCATACACTTCAGTGGCGTCTTTTTGAAGTCGTCCAAGGTCATGCATGCCGTCCATTCCGTCTGCCAAGCCATCCTGCAGCATCTTCTTCATCGCGGCTTCATTCAAATGAGCCAGTTTCAGATGCCACTTCATCACGATGTTGTCTTCCAGGGTCTCGACCGACCGAGCAGCCATCATGGAAACTGTCAGCACAGGACTCGCCTTCAACCAGTAAAACCCATCCGCCTTCTTGTTGAATTCCAGGCGAATACCGTCCTTGTCGAAATACTTGACACGCAGTTCTTCGTTATCCGTGTCAAAGTATGACGGCTTCCAGCCTGTCTTCTCCAGTAGACGCTGGCTGATCAGATTCACTGCTCCACTTGGTGCATAGCGGACAGCAGGCAGGTCCAGGTACTTGCCGCATTGTACTTCCAGCCTGATCAGCCCAGAGTATTCATTCGTATCCAGGCCACCCTGCCAGTCTTGAGTCAGTAGAGGATTCTTGACCATGTTCACGAAAGACCCTCCATTCACACAGACATGTGCTCCAGCGCCGCCATCCAGCATCCAGTCATGAGTCGAAGCCCCGGCAGTCGAAGCAACACCATCGCCGTTCATCATACGGATGGGAACGGGTGAATTAGCAGAGTCACCCAGCTCTCCAGTCCATACCAACTTCATAGAAGTCGCCCCTTTTCCAACATTGACATCATCATTGGTCTCAGTCACGTGGCCATTCTTCGCTTGTAGAGCCTTCCACCCGAAGCAATCGGCTCGCAGGTGACCTTTGTGCTTGCAAAAGAAACACTTACGAGTCTCCTTGTTCACCTTCTTTCCGCTGCTCCCCTTCTTGAACTTCTTCTTCGGGTTCTGGGACACGGGCCGCTGGGCCATCACCTTCGTCACTTACACTGCTTCCTCGTGAGCAGCCTCGGCGGCGCATGCTTTGTCGGTCTCCGCCTCACAAAGCAGCACATTCACTACTGAAGCCAAGTCCGGGGCAACGCCACCATTGTTGTTGCGATTGAACATGCGGACCACGTTGCGGTGTGAGTCTACAACTCCCTGGAGAACGACATTCACCATTTCAGCATCAGTGACTACCGCATTCATGTTCGCCAACTGTCGTCGCATGCCTTCGAGCCGCTCGATGCATTTCTCCATGTCTTCACCAGGTCTAAACTTCGCTGCATACAGGTCGCGACGAAGCCGAATCTCACTAGCGTATGCACGCTTCGTCTTGTCTTGCTCAAAGGACCTCCACATTTCACGTGCTGTAGCCATTCTGCATACTTTCTTTGAGTCCTTGGGCAGCCTGCCGAACAGAAGCGCATAACGTGCGAATTGATTCCGCTCCACCCACTGCGGGTCATTGGGATCTCCCGCAGCGGCGTCTCCAACCACGTCCCAGCATTCATGTTGGGTCAGATAGCCTTCGATTTGTGCGTGATAGAGGTCGAAGCCTCCATCCTCCGTGTACTTCGGCGGCTTCGAGCCGCACACGCGTCTCGTCCTCGCCCCACGATTCACTACTTGTTGCTGCGGTTGGTTCTGCTGGAGTTGACCAGCCCCTTGGGTATTCTGGCCAGCCACCGGGGGATTCTGCCCGCCTCCAGCTGCATTCTGGCCAGCCGAGTTCGCTGACATGACACTCTGCGTCACCTCGACTTGCCTCGACTGCGCGTACTACAGCTCGTCACGTCCAGACGAAGATGCTCGCAAACCACGTCTTGGGCTCAGTACCTACGAGAGTCTGGGTCCAGTCAGCACCAGAGTCGAGCTTGAGTCTGGGTGCGGCACTTAGCGTAGAAGTTGAAGGCCACTTGAGCTTCAGGTAGAGAATTCAAAAGTGAGCCGAGTTGTGTTTCATCGGGGAAAGCCCGCAGGCGAAAACCCCCTTACGGCCCAGTGACTACTGCGGCTCACCCAGTGAGCAAGGGAGGACCAACGGTGGCCAGGATCCTGCAGAGAGAGCTCCTCGGAGACTTTCTCGGATCCATCCTTCTCCCCCATAGTCACAACCACTCACAACTTGACCTTTTCTTATTCACTGGCACCTAACTGGGATGTTGCATGGCACCGAACGTGGGCTGAAGTGGGAGTACGAGACATCAATGGCAGGAGCACATACAAGTTAGCAGTAGATGAGGCCGTTGATGTTAGGGTCATCCCTGTTAGGTGCCAGTGAATAAGAAAAGGTCAAGTTGTGAGTGGTTGTGACTATGGGGGAGAAGGATGGATCCGAGAAAGTCTCCGAGGAGCTCTCTCTGCAGGATCCTGGCCACCGTTGGTCCTCCCTTGCTCACTGGGTGAGCCGCAGTAGTCACTGGGCCGTAAGGGGGTTTTCGCCTGCGGGCTTTCCCCGATGAAACACAACTCGGCTCACTTTTGAATTCTCTACCTGAAGCTCAAGTGGCCTTCAACTTCTACGCTAAGTGCCGCACCCAGACTCAAGCTCGACTCTGGTGCTGACTGGACCCAGACTCTCGTAGAGGTTGCTCTCGGTGCTTGACTGTCTTATCCGACAGCGGTTCCTGTCGGCTGACGGTGTGTCGGGTTTCGTCGTGCCTTCCTTCATTCGGAAAAATAATTATCCACTTGTTCACCTCGTTGCACCGGCGTGAGTCGTCGGGGCTTTCCGTGAGAAAAGATTTTAATCTTTTTTAAAAGATTAAAATCTTTTCTTTTAAAAAAAAAGAAGCTATTATAGTGTAAAAGGGATGACGACCGTGTACTATACAAAACCGGATGGGAGCCTTGTGCAAATCAACCAAAGGATGAGTGCCTCGTGTGCATCCATTACAGGCAAGCTGCGCTCACTGATACGAAGGCTTTGGATGGCATTTTGCTTGCCCCTTGTGTAAGACTTCATTGTGACTCGCAGGGGTTCTACCGAACCCATTTACCACGGTGGTGGCCTCCCTAGGAGGCTTTCACCTGTGGAATCTCATAGGACGTAATTATCGAGCTGAACACTGGAACCAGCAAGAGGAAAAGGTTATCAGCTCTCCTGAGAAGGCAATATCGGTGAAAACGCAATGACATTCGCTTGCATTCCGTGTGCCCTAAGGCCCATTTTGGTTTCATCACTACGCGCTCAATAAAGTACACGTTAAAAACACTAAGCAAGTCATCCCGCGCGTTTGCCCAACAAAGACGGCTCCAACAACAAACCCGGCATGATGGCAACTACCCTAGGGTGGGGGATGATCAACAACGAGACTGAGAGCGACACGCTTCAAGCCGTTGATGTCGAGATCATATCGAACAAGGAGTGCCGCAAATTATACACCACTGACGGAGGCATTGTGGAGGACTCTGTCATTTGTGCCGGATCTGGAGGTGGCAAAGACTCGTGCGCAGGTGATTCCGGTGGCCCCCTTCTTGTTAATAAAGTGGTGGTGGGCATCGTTAGCGCCGGGGCCGGCGACGGCGGTGTTTTGCCTGGAATCTACGCGCGCGTCACTTATGCACTGGACTTCATCAATGACATCCTGAACGGCGGATCTACTGGTAATGTCACGGAGTTACTGACCGCCGGAACGAGCATCCTCGATGAGAACGTGTATACGTCTCAAGATGCTTCTGCGATGGACTCGATCGACGTTGAGTAGGAATCGGGGACAAGAACTGACAGCGTGATATGGTACAGATATTAGGCATTAGGAATCGTTTTAACGAAGTCCAATAACAAATGTACCTTACTGCAGTCCCCACTTACGTTATTTTTCGGCATAAGTTGAAGAGACGGCACAGTTATTCGTGTTGTAGACAACAGCGAGAAAAAAATGTTATTACGTAATAGTATTATAGAATGTGCACCTTACGTTGTGCCCACCAGCATCGCTCTATATCGATTTAACTCAAGAACGACCTATAGCCCAATGCTGTGTCACCTAATTATTCAAACCTGGTGCGGCGATACCTTGTTGATCTCGATCGGGGACTCGAGTTCATCGACGAGCTGCTTTTCAAGTTCTCTCTCCGCCGAACTATGCCGATGAGCCAGCCACGCAAAACCACCGACAAGTAGAAATGATGCCGGAACGAGGCCATACGCACCGATCTTCCACATCGTGCGTACGCCGTATTCATCGTAAATATATCCGCCGACGAGAGACGCAATGCCTGCCCCAATACCACACAAAAAGGCGGAAAGCAGTCCGATCATAGTCCCAGCAACTCCTTTCGGAGCTGCGTCGAAGAGATAAGTAGTCATCGATGCGAGTAACAACCCAAATGTAACTCCGTGAAGCAGCTCGAGCGGCACGATGTACCATGGTTGCTCCATGTAGGCGTACACGATATCGCGAGTGAAGAAGGCGACGACGACGATGGAGAGGCAAACCGCAGCTCCGAATCGCTTGATCAGTGCACTGGATAGGAAAAAGACCGGAATCTCGGACAGTGTCTGCACCGCCACAAACACGCTGACAATCGTGGCGCCATCGTCTGACAAGTCGTACACGTTCAAAAAGAGGTAGCTATCGATAAAGCCACCACTAATGCCCATCACCAGCGCTACAGCGAACAATGCGAGCACATCAGGACGTTGCCCAATATGCTTCACACTGCTGCGAAGAAGCCCCTTTTGTCTTGGTTGATCTGCATCATCTCCATAGCCAGAAGGAATGTACAAAATCAACAGCAGCAGAGAGATGCAAGACACCCCAAGCATCATCGTAAAGCACCAGTCGATTCCGATTGAAGACGCCATCATACCGGAGATATAGCCACCGACACCATATCCGAAAGCTCCATAAAGTCTCTGCTTCCCATAGTCACCTCCATAGCGACCAGTGAGCTTCATCGCCGCAAGATCCAGCAGCGCCAGAGTTGGAACCATTTGGCAGTAGGCCGCGAACACGGTGACGCACATGAGCGGGAACGAGTTCACGAACTGGATCGCGAAGATGAACAATGCCGATGAAATGTGACACAAGATGTGAACTTCCTTGTGGCGATGTAGAACGTCGGCGATTGCACCCCAGACCGGCGGTCCGATTATCGTACAGAGGCACGGAATTGCGAAAAGAATGCCAATTTCACTCTTGGAGAAGTTCGAGTCTTCGAAGAAAATCTACATCAACACAAAGATGGTGAATGTCCAAACAAAAGATCCCAAGCAACTCAACAGCTGAACAACTCACTGGAAGGTAGGCGATCAGTGAATAACAGTAGTTACGCACCGCGAAGAGCATTTTGAGAGGGACAAGCTCCTTCGCCTCACCGGCGTCGAGCAAAAACATCGGACGGCACCTCATCGTGTTGGTGCCGCGCAAAATTCGAAGTGAGTCGGGCTTCAAAGGCCGACGAAAGGCTCTTCGTCGACACACAGCGATGATGACGACGTGCGTCAGTTGATGGGCAGCGTTGAAGTTGCGCTAACTCGATATCCTGCACGCATTTGCAATGTAACCAACAACTCTGTTTCGTGGGTATATATCTACCGGTCCCCTCTACCATAGAGAAAGAGCTGTGTTTTTATTTCCTCATGCGCTCTCATACACGTGTAGCCGTATACAGTACGCACGAATTGGTGGTTCTAACGTGACCCCTCCTACACCATAAGTACCAAGCAAGCAGTACATGTACATCTTCACCCACAAATCAAAGTCGACAAACGTGATCAAGAGGATGGTTGCTATAACTAAAAGGTGCAGCCGCGATCCACGCAATAAATATGCTGGGTTGCAGCTTTTGCTGTGAGTCTTGCCAGAAATTCCTCGCAGGATGCAGCTATGACATCAAGCAGATGTAGTTTCGCTTTTAATCGACGCTCGTTTGGACGATTAGTGCGTGCGAGTACTCAGTCCACTCATCAATGATGGATCCTCTTCAAGTACAGGGTACAGTGGAGAAGATATGACCGTTCGAGAATCTTCATTTGAAGATTTCCCTGGTCCAAGGCACCCAATCAGTGGTCAAGACATCGATGGTGGCTTCTGTGGCAGTAAACGAGCGCTCGCCATTGCTGCATCCATCCGGCAAGGAGCAGCACAGTCCCTCCTACTTCCACCGGCTGGGCTTGGCAGCAATCTTTGGTACGTGTGTTGAAGTGTTGCCTATATTTCTCCGGTTGTGGTGGTTCTTGACGACTGTCCTAGTGCTCGTGTGGGTTTGCGTCACTCAGGCGGAAGCCTCTCAAGCTCTTCAGGTGAATCTCTTATGTTCCTGTTGGTTGCACTCACGCAAAAAAACTCACAGCATCTTCATCGACTATAGGCAACAAGTCACTTCAGAAAGCCATTCTTCATCACCTGCCTCGACCATGCCATTACGGTAGGCATCTGCGTGTGAATTCGCCATTAGAAGACGACTTCATTTACCATGTCCTCTTCATTTACTGCAGGTCGCGCTTCTACCAGCAATTTACCTCTTCCACCGAGTGCGCGAGTACAATGCTGGCGTACGGACTGACAAGTGGGGGGTTGCCGATGTCTTGCAACGACATTCAGCGCTTCCTGTGCGCAAACTGCTGACAATTGCAGCGGTGCTGAACTCCGTCTACATCGTCGCGGACTACATGTGGTTCACCGCTTTGGGGATGATCAGCGTCGCTGCGGGCACGTCCATCGGCAACACGTCTCCGTTTTTCGTGTATCTCTTCTCAATGTGCTTTCTCCACGAGCGAGCGAGCTGGAGAAAGCTGATCGGAGTTCTCGTCTCGTTCGTCGGCGTCGCGCTTGTTGCCGTTTACCAAGATGGGGCAGTGGAAAATGCTCAAAACTCAAGCGTCCTGGCTTGTGTGTTGGTGCTGAGTGCGACTATCATCGTGGCGGGATATCAAGTCGCGTACTGCGTGCTTGTCGGCGAAGATGCAATGGACGCATCGACGCTTCTAACCCTTACGGGTCTATGCGGGTTGATGACTATTCCAGTCTGGGTTGTCGGGAGCTTGGTGCTTGCAGTGTGCCCCATTGAAGCATTGGTGGAGCCTCTGGGGTTGCCGGACACGGAATGGGGTCTCTTCCTGCTTGTCGTGAGTGGAACACTGGCCGGAGTTTACACCGTGTTGCAGTCTTTTGCTCTGTGCTGGACGACTCCGCTCATAACTAGTGTGGGGGGCATGATGACAATCCCGCTGTCCTTGATCTGGGACGCAACGATCAACCACCGGGTGTTCTCGTGGGAGTGCATCCTCGGTGCGATCTTGGTGATGGCCGGCTTCGGTATCCTCGAGTACAGCTCGCCAAAACAACAGGCCAAAATACAGACTGGAGCCAGCATCGCCTAATAACATGAATGAAGTAGCACGACAGAGTTGAGTTGCTGCAGACAGAAGATCTAGCAGTAGCTGTTAACCTCAAGACATGTATTAGACCCAACCTTGCCGACACCTTCAACTGGACGGTGCCGACCGATATTTCCGCATTCCTGTGCGTTACTGGAGCTCCTCGTACATGTGCTTGATCTCTGCCTGGAAGCGCGCCTTCAACTGAGGACGCTTTAACTTGAACGTGGGCGTGATTAGACCATCCTCCATTGAGAAAGCGTCCGGGTGGAAGTGCACCTTCTTGACAAACTCGAAGCCACGGAGCTGGGCCTCTTTTCCGGTCGCCTGCATGTCTTCCATAACCTCCTTCTGGAAGGCGGCGTTGTGGACCAGTTGAGTCACTGTGAGGTGCTCACCAGATAGCCCCTTCGAGTGGCCCCACGCTTCAGCAGTCTCAGGATCAGGTACGACAATTGCCACGAGGCAGCTCTGAAGTGAGTCGCCGTACACGAAGATCTGCGCAACGTATTTGCTCTTGAGGTACACTCCCTCGATCTTCTCGGCAGCGACGTACTCGCCCTGAGAGAGCTTGAAGATGTTCTTCTTGCGGTCGATAATGCTCAACGTGCCGTCAGCGTTCCAGCAGCCGATGTCTCCAGTGTGGAACCAGCCGTTCTCGTCGATCACCTCAGCCGTCTTCTCCGGTTGTTTGTAGTACCCGGCAAACACCAACGGGCCCTTGGTCAGGATCTCGCCACGCGGACGAGGCTTGTCCTTGCTGGTGTACCCCATTTCAGGCACGTCTTCCAGGCAAACTTGCATACGAACAAGCGGCGGGCCAACGTGGGGGCCCAACGGCATGTCACCGGAGGCAAGACACAGCCCAGCCGCGGTCTCACTCAGTCCGTATCCCTCGACAACATCGCAGCAGAAGACAATCTTCATGAACTCCTTGACATCAGCGCTCAGCGGAGCAGATCCAGACAGGATGCACCTGACCCGCCCACCCAGAACCTGACGGATCTTGGCAAAGATCAGCGCGTCCCACAGCGCGTGGGTCTTGTATCCAGCACTGAGCCCCGCCTTCTTGCTGGCGTAGGCCTGGTCAAACATCAGCTTCTTCAATCCACCGGCAGTAGCCACTCCCTGGATGATCTTGTCGTACACGCGGTTGAACAGTCTGGGCACAGACACGAACAGCGTCGGGGCCAGCTCGGCCAAATCCTCCATCAGGAAGAGCACGTCTCCCTGGTAGAAGCCCGCAGCGGCGCTATTCTGCAGAATAGATCCAATCACCGCCCTCTCGAACACATGAGGCAGCGGCAAGTAGGACAAGTGCACATCCGTTGGACACACGCTCAGCCTCTCTCCTGCCAGCGCACTGATGATGGTGAAGTTGCGGTGCAGCAAGATCACTCCCTTGGGGTCGCCCGTCGTGCCCGACGTGTAGCACAGCGTCGAAATATCAGTCGGAAGCGGCGGGTCGGCGGGCAGCGGCTCTGCGCGACCGATGAGCTCCAGATCGCTCAGACTCTTGAGCTCAATGTTCTTGGCCGCCGCGACGTGGCGCTGCTCCTCCGTGACGGGCTCGAACTGCACAACGGTCTGCAGCTTGGGGCAGGCGTCTCTGCAGTCCATGACGACGTGGAACTGGCCCATGCCGCAGAAGAGCACGCGCAGCTCCGTGTGGTTGGCGATGTAGGGCACGGCGTCCGGCCCGAGCGTGTCGTAGAGCGGCACCAGCACGTAGGCCATGCGGTCGCAGGCGTGCGCCACGAGGCACCACTCGATCTGGTTCTTGGCGAAGATGCCGATCTTCTCCTGGCGCGTGAGGCCGCACGCGCGCGTCATTCCGGACGCCAGGTCGTCCA
>JAIKVE010001186.1:0-13204 GCA_024679115.1 Phytophthora pistaciae
CCGGCTTTGCTCTTTTTTTGCTGTTTAAATTTATCACTTTCGTACTTCGACCTGCCCCTTATTTACGCTTCGTCCTAGATAGTCGACTAGCCAACAGCTAAGGATGAATAACGAAACGGGTGAGCTCATTCTAGAATTCGACTCGGCCCCCTCAAGCTTCACCGTCCAAGACCGAAGAAAAATGCGTGTGTGCTACATGCTCCTGGCGATTGCGACCACGCTCGTCGTAGTCACCGATGCCGCCTTCGCAAGCGCGGAATCGAACCAAGCAAACGTAGCCAACCTCGTGGTACCCGACGGAGTTCAAACGGCTCAAGTGGCGCCCAAGCGGTTCCTCAGGAAGCGTAAGACTGAGCACGACAGCAAGGAAGAGCGGGCTGGAGACATCAACCTGTTGACGTACCTGCCCAAGTTCGTGAAGCAGATGGAAGGAAAGAAGATCGACGATGTCTTCCTTCACTTGCAACAGCTCAGGTTCTCGGAGAAGCAGCGCGCGGCCTTCTTCAAGTTGTACCAGGCCCACCTCGAGAAGGCCGCAAAGGCCGCCGCGGCCGCCACTCGCAGCTGAAAAGAGAATGGATTCCGTGCAGCAGTGAAAGTAAATGTACGTGTTCGTTAAAGAAAGAGAGAGAAAAATAAAGCTCTTAAGGAACTTATGAGTTGGATTTATCAATGCTTCGTCATTTCGACAGTTACGCTGTCATCGAACCATGAATGTTGCCCGAATGTCGCGTGTGTTTGTGCAACATTCCAAACCCAGTTAATTATTGATTTCCGACTTGTCATACATGTATTACTCCACCATGGCGCGCGAGTACGTGAGCAGCAGCGACGAGTCCGAGGCAGAAGACAGCGCCTCACCCGCCGCGGAGACCCCCGACGCGACGCCTCCATCGAGCGACGAGGAAGACGAAGCCGCCGAGCCTCCACCAGCGAAAAAGATGCGGAAAGTGTCTCCTGTTAAAGCCGCCAAGCCCAAAAAGACTAAAACTTCAAGTAAACTCACGACCAAGTCTGCTAAACGTGGGGGCAAATGCTCCCACAAAGGTTGCAGCAAGAAGGCGTTGCAAGGCGGCAGCTGCTTTGAGCACGGCGGAGGCTACAAGTGCTCGGAGGAAGGTTGCACCAAGCAGGCCAAAGTCAAGGGAAAGTGTGTGGGTCACAGTGGGGGCAATAAGTGCTCGTACCCGGACTGCACCAAGCAAGCGAGAGCCATAGGAAGCTGTATCGTTCATGGGGGAGCCAAGTTGTGCTCTGTTGAGGGCTGCACCAAGCAAGTTTTGTCCAAAGGCAAGTGTTTCGAGCATGGCGGAGGCAAGAAATGCTCCAAGAGAGGGTGCACCAAGCAGGCGGTGTCCAACGCACGGTGCTTTGAGCATGGCGGAGGGAGCAAATGCTCTTATGAAGGTTGCTCCAAGCAGGTGCGAGCGGATGGCGTGTGCTTTGAGCATGGCGGAGGCAAACCGTGTTCAGTTGAAGGCTGTGACAACCAAGCGGTGATCAAAGGCCAGTGCTACAACCACGGCAGAAGCGACCCGTGCGGTCATTTGGGCTGTCTCCGACTTGCTGAAGCGAACGGATTCTGCTTTGAGCATGGCGGGGCTCGACAGTGTTCGGTCGAAGGTTGCACGAAGCGCGCTCATGCCAAGGGCGTGTGTGTCGGTCATGGGGGAAGTATCCAGTGCTCGCATCGTAAATGCGTCAAGCAGGCGCTTGCCAGGGGCAAGTGCTTTGAGCATGGCGGAGGCACAAAATGTGAGCGTGAAGGGTGCGAGAAGAGGGCCGTGTCGGTTGGATTGTGCGGTGAACACGGAGGCACTGTGATCATCCAAGCAGGCGGCGAGGGTGGAGCGAGTTGGCAAATGACGAAGGCCTTTGCGTTGCGCATGGGGTATGGCGAGAGCGATTGCAAGCCCAAGGTCGAGGTCAAGTGTTCTGTACGTGATCAGAGTTCCAGTGAAGAGTAAGTTTTTGAAGGAACCACGTACGCAACGTTTTTTCTAGTGGTGAACGTGGTGAGCAGGTTTGATTACCGCAATTTATGAAGTTTGGGGCCCCTTAAAATGCGAGTTTGGTTATCTGTAAGTAAGCAGTACAAGCTGAGTGCTACTTCGAAGTATACTTTTGAAGTATTCTTCAGCAGTAAAAAAATAACGTAGCTTGTGATAACTTAACCATAGTTTTATTAAAAAAATGTGCCAGCTTGGTGCTCTCGCTAGAAAATAACTCGGTGACTGCCGTAGGCAGCTAGCACAGTAGTCAACCATCCCAGAACTCAGCCGTTCTTCTGCTTGGAGCTGCAACAACGTGCAGCTTTATTTTTACTTAGAACCGTCAATACCGTAATTTGTCATTACCGCAGGGGGTCGCGGTTCTTTTTTTTTGTTGCAGTTTGCCATACAAACTCCAAGTACATTGGTTGAAGTTGGGCAGCCGTCTGATTAGCGCTCTCGCGGTACGTGGCGTTCACAGCCTGTCATTACCAAACACGCTGGCCGAAGCACAAGCGGATGGGCGACTTCCTCGAGGTGCTGGACTTCTCACGCTCGGGCCTCACGTCCGTGGGGGTACAGGGAGGCCACCTCCATGACGCCATCGCCTTGGACGAGACGGTGTTCATATGCGGGGGCAACGGCAAGCTTTTCTCCTCAGAAGGGATCGTCATGCCAGTCGCAGCTGACGAGGAAGAGGAGAACAAGGACAACTCTGTTCTCTCCTCTGGAGGAATCGTGATGCCACTCGCTGCTGGAATACTTCAAGTACAAGTAGCTGAAGAAGAGAAGGTTGACAAGACAGACGTGAAACTACGGCTTCTGCACAAGTGGGAGGAGGAAATGGACGCGGATGACGAGACGACAAGTGACGAAGAGGAAAGTGACGGCTGCCCAAGCTCGGACGAGGACGACCCAGTGCCAGAGTCGCCCAAGAAGGAGATGGAAGAGGAGCAGGATGACGACGACAAGGAGGAAGAGACGTTTATCCGAGTTGAAGCTGACCAGAAGCCCCAGCCTCGGTTAAGTAAGCTCCGGCAGTGCTCGCTCCCAGGTTGTATCAAGACAGCGACGTTGAAGGGCCTGTGTGTTGCCCATGGAGGCAGCAAGCGATGTGAGCATCCAGGCTGTACCAAGAAGGCTCTGCGAAGTGGGAAATGTTTTTGTCACGGTGGAGGCAGCAAGTGCTCGATCCAAGGCTGCACCAAGCAAGCGCTGATCAAGGAAATGTGCGTGGCGCATAGTGGGAATGTTGCTCCAAAAGGGCAACAAGACGGTGAAGTTATGAGTGTTAAACACTTCCGACGGAAGTCCAGCGGCTTTTCGAATGGTATGAGTGGAAGAGAGGCACGAGATGTTGGAGAAGGCGCAAAGTGTGCGCGTCCACGATGCATTAACGCAGCTATCAACAAGGGCCTCTGTATCGATCACGGCGGATACGTTCCCTGCTCTGTCTCGGGGTGCGTCACGCGGGCTCGAGTGAAGGACAAGTGCTTGGCTCACGCCTATCGCCATCCTGGATGTGCCAAGCAGGTTGCAGTGGGTGAACGGTTCAAAGGTTATGGCGGACGAGCTCGATGCTAGTGGTGGGGTTTTCGTGTTCGAACGGCGGATATTCGTGGAGTATTTTGCTCGCACTGGTTGTGAAAGATTCGCAGCCTCGGGACTTCAGAGGTTGGAAAGCGTGGGTCTTCAGCATGCCAATATTTTTTCCCCGCGAAATGTGCACGAAGCTGGAACTCAAGTCACGTACATCCAGTCTGCACCAAGAGTGAGATCTTCCTGGTGTTTTGTGTGTACCTGTGAGCGTAAGTTGTTGTACAACACCTTCCGAGATGTAAGTGCACGCACTCGAGACGGTTCACGCATCCACAGCGAGCGAGCGATGACGAAAGGTTTACGTGGATTCTGCGGAGTTCACAGCTAATGGTCGAAGTGTGGCACGTTCTAGAGCGTCTGGCTTTCTTTCTTTGCCTCCAGAGGTAAGGTTCCTCGAAAGTCCATGTTAACTATCGATAACATGCCGTGGCAGAGTGCGGCATCAGATTTAGTGTGAATATCATTTGCCAAAAATTGAATCTATTACTGACCAACTTACTATTATTGCCATTGTTGTGTACAGGAACACTTACTATAGTATATTTGCGACCCTGGCTAAGTCTTGAACAGAGCAGGATGGGGTGTCTCCATAATACGCATGATCACGCGGTTACCCATCCTGTGACCAAGTGACTTGGTTTCCAGTGCTGCCTGATATCCAGTGCTCTCACTTAGCAAACTTCGAAGCTCCCAGCAAGCGCAATGGGTCGTCATCAAGGACATCAAGTGGCTCTCCTCGCCATTCTCGTGCTGTTCACAGTATTTCTTCTTTCAAGTGCCGGCGCGACCTCGATTGAAACGAAGGACTCGACCGATGTGGACCGCGGCGAGTATCACCCCATCTTCGCTTCACGGCGTCTGAGGATCGACGAAGGCGATGAGAGGGGGATTAAACCAAAGGTTCCCGGAATCGACATGCTGAAAAATTTGTTCAAGCCATCGGCCGAGACCGCTCAGATTCGGGAGTGGGTTAGAAGCGGGAAATCGCCAGCCGGAGTCTTTGTGGATCTACTGATTAAGAGCAACGTGGACGACTTGCTCACCAACCCCATCTTCAAGACCTGGGCCAGATTCGTCGCCAAAGCCGACAAACAGAACCCGCATGCGACGATGATGAGAATCCTTCTAGGCCGCTTTACAGACGACGAGCTGGCAGCAATGCTCGAGGCGGCGAAGGGCGTCAAGGGCACGAAATCAATCGCCTCCAAGCTACAAGAAGCGCAATTCAGAATGTGGTTCAACGAGAGAATCAGGCCGGCCGCAGTCATCGAAAAAATCTTCATGCTTGGGCCTGGTACTTGGCGTGGTACAAGTGCTGCGGGCGTTTGGCACGCATACAATAAATTCCTGAAGAGGAACAAGCTCAGCTTCGACTAAGGCAATGACGTGAACAATAGGGCTCATGAGCCTTGTGCCCTTGTGTCATAAAGGTGGCGAAGAGGAAGGAAGGAATAAGCACATCGCGCACTCTAACACATGCAACACAGTTCAAATTTGACCTCCTCCTTGAGCGTAATGTTACCTGCGGGCTCTCAGGACAAACGCAAGGATGCTACTGTTCAAGCACTCGATCATCAATTGTGTAGCAAAAGTAAAGAATACCACAGGATCATCGAGGCTTCAGCAGTATGTGCAGGTTCTGGACGGCATTGGAAAGATTCCGCAATTCACTTGTCGCCTGTAGAGTAACAGGAAACCTTCCAAATCACAATTGCGAATAGCGTTGAGGGACTTCGACGCTCGTTCCGCCCTGTGTTGGCTGTAAGCTTTACCCCAAAGCGACTTCCGGTCAACGCACTCAGCATCAGTCGTAGCAAGGAACTCCGTTTTTGAGCTGTTGAAGAGCTACAGGTGTTTCCCGGCTAATTGATTCGGACTATCAAGTAGTTTTGTTCAGCTTGATTAATCGGTTCTTTCCGTTGGGCTTACTGAAGTGAACGTTACCTCTACTCAGTGCAGTGTTTGGGATGTTCATAAACTAAGAGCATCTCCACCGCGGAGGGTCAAACAGCATATTTACTCCAAATTTCTCCGCACCGCGCGGACTAAATAAGCGGTTTATCCCCTACTCGAATAAGGCCTGGGCAAATTTGCCCAAGGCTTAATCCAGCAAGAACGGGGCGCTGTTGTATGGCGTGCCAGGATTATCAGAAAATTGCGCTTCCATTGTTCGGTTTGTACAACGAGAACAGCCCTTCAGCTGCGTATGTGGGTCCTTTGTCCTTCAGCGTGGCAATATAGTGAGGGATGTAATGGAACAGGTGCTGCTTTACCCACATTTACTCCCTGCAGCGGTGCGGAGACGGCGAGTAAAATTGGCACTTTAGACCTCCAATTTTACTCCCAGCGGTGGAGATGCTCTAAATAATTCAAATACTACGTATCATTCAAACTTTTGTACTACTACTAGTAGTCATAATACAAACACATCTTTCTTTACGAGACTTGTTAAATCATCAACGCGCCTCTACGCCACCATTACTTAAATATCAAAGAGAGGTTTTCGAATCTGCAGTCATTGCCTTAGAATGTTTTTTATTCTTACCACTTAAAAGTGGTGTAGTAATAATGCCCTGAAAGACGTTGTCGGCTGCTTGACAGTAGTGCGGCTACCTAAACGCCACGCGATTCTCTGACCCAGGCCAGGACGTTATCAATCATTTTGTTGTCCGTCACTCCGGCATTCACAAGCTCGTTGCGGATCTGGGCCTCAGGGACGTTCCCTCTCTTATAATCCGGGATGATATTGTCGACCATGTACTTCAAGTTGTTGTACACTTCTGTAAGTTCGTCGTCGGCCTTCGTCGCGTCCACCTTCTTCAAACCAATCGCACCCTCGAGCTTCTTTCTTTCCTTCGCATGGGCCTCCGCGATCTCGTTGAGGATCTGTTTCATGGTGACCTTCTTCTTCTTGAGGTCCGGGAGGATCTCGTTGACAAAGAAATTCAAGTCGTCGTACATCTTGTCGTCGGCCTTCTTCGGGTCCAGCTTCTTCAAATCAACCACGTTGTCGAGCGTCTTGGTGTCGATAATGTCGTCGAATTTCTGCAGGTTGGTCATCTCGATGGCTTTCTGTGGCGGCAAGTCATCAAACTTTAGCACGTTCAGCAGCCACCCCCATCCCCGTTCTTCTTCGTCGTCGTCTTTCTCCTCATCAGCAGCGGGGAGGTGCCTCCTCAAGCGGCTGGACTCAACGGGGTTGGTCTCTTTTCCTTCCAACTTCGACAGAGTCGTCTCCTCTGGAGGAGTTGATGCCGAGACGCCGAGGGTACTGACAGCGAGGGCGAGAGCCGTAGCGTACGCCAGTCCTTGAAGCACGCGCATGGCTGGTTTCGGTAGTGGGCGCAAATTGCAGAGTGAGTTCATCGTGGGAATCCTGACCTTTGCCTGACCTACTGCACCGATTGATTGTCACCAGCGGTTCGTGTACTGTACATTACGTACATTACGAGGCAGGTATGTTGACGCGGCTGGAAGTTTTCCCATCAACAGCGGCACCGTTGCCGATCAACACTTGCTCACTTGGTTTTTGTATGGGGAGGGGCTGAGGCTGAAAGGGAAGCCTTCGCTTTGTTACAGTAGCTGTGTACAGTGCGAGGCGAGGCTTCGCGATTAGAAAACTCAAACGCATGTTCATACGGAGACATCGATGGTGCAAGGGAGGTTTGAAAAAACTTGTTGTACAGTACATTACTGTACTGTATTCGAGAAGCCGGTTGATTATGAAGATTAAATATTATGTGTCGGTGGGAATCGGGGGCGCTTCAACTTGATGGTGTAGATCCGTGGACCTCACCCCTACAAGTTGTAGTACAGTAATACGCCATCGAGCACTATCGCACATGCATCTAATGACTAAAGATGCATGGCTATACTCTAGACTACTTGAGGCGGACTTATGCAGTACTGTATGAAATTACCATGGAAAGCTCAAAAGCGGAATCACAGCTAAATTGATGGCCATCTTTTGGCGACCCTGTAAATACCTTTCTGGTAACAAACGAAGGTTTACTAACTTTAGCACACAATATTTTACTGAACGAGCTTTGCGCAGCAGTAGCGAGGTTGAAGCGCTTTAATGGAGGGGCCTCGAATCAAATTGACACCTACCATTGATCCCCAACCGACAGCTGCCGTCTTTCGAGACTTGGAGGACTTCCACCGCAAGAGAGAAGCAAATTATTTCCACTCTGTGGACCCGTTCACTTGGAGATCAAGGCTGCCATTCCACGTCAACAGACTGGTCGTAGAGCGGCGGAGATGCGTCCTCAGTCAGCGTCGGCATCGTGATACCGCTAGAAGGGAACAACACGGTGGGCCACGGCGCGCGCTCCGTCCGCTACGACAGGGAGGAAGCGACCCAGTACATGGCCAACGCAAGCGGTCGAGTAAATGCGACAGTCGAAACGGTCAAAACTTCAGTTTCGGTCACAAGTTCAGCTTCGGTGACCGTTCGGGGGCGGATGAAGCGCAAATGTAGCCATCTCGAGTGCAGCGCGGCGCCGTACAAGTGCATCAAGCGTTTTGGAGGGACTCGGCGCGGGAGTGCAGGACGCGATACATTGGAGATACATTGGAGATGGAAAGAGGCCGCGACGCGAGCGATGGCGACCCCGAGATCGTGATGGTCGTGAACTCACCGACGTATTGCACGCATCCGACTTGTGAGAGGAAAGCTGTGTTTAAAGGGCGGTGTGTTCGGCACGGAGGAGGGGGCCAGTGCATGTTGCACGGGTGCTCCAATCGTGCGTACAAGTACCTAAGTATGTGTCCTGAGCACGGCGGACCAAAGTCTTACGCAGAGATGGCGAGGCTCCCAACCGAAGACATGTTTGCGTGCTCAGAACGAGGTTGCTTCAGTGTTGCCAGACTTGGAGGAAGGTGTGAGTTCCACCAGGTCGTAGAGCTTTACACACTCCCCATTCCTCTCAGGATGGAGTCAAGAGAGCTGCGTCGTCAGGACGGCGATGGCAACATTAGTTATCGGTGCACGGAGCCAGGTTGCTCGAGTGTTTCAGGACCAAGAGGCAAGTGTGGGCACCACTGGGACCAAGAACGATGTGCGGCATCTCATCGCACAAGGAGGGGAATTGATTCGCAGCGTTCTCAACCTCGTCGCTCGAGTGTTTCGGGGAAGCGAGACTACCACAGCGGCAAAGAACAGTATCCATACCCTCAGTCTGGCAGGATGACTGAGGCCAAGAAGCTGTGTGTACTGGACAACGATGGCCATTGGTACTCTGCACCAAGCCGCTCTAATGTGTCAGGACAGTACAAGTCCAGCACTGGCAACGAACGACACCAATACCCTCAGTACACCCGACCGACTCGGTCGACAGAGCTGCGAGTTTCGCGTGGTCATGACGACACTGTTTCTCGATATTCTGCGCCTCAATGCTCCGAAAACGCGAGGCAAGCGGGCAAGAGCGTCGCTCACAGGAACGGGAAGAGAGGCTCTCCGCAGAAGGGTGAACAATGCGCCGAACAAGCTGGGGTGGACAAGTGCGTGCTGTGCAGTAATCGCGCTGTGGAGGGAGGTTTCTGTATCGGTCACGCGAGAGGGACGTGCTTGTTCCCTTCCTGCACCGATCGTGCGGTGTACCGTGGACGGTGCCTGAAGCATGGCAAAGGCCAGCTGTGCACGCATCCCGTATGCTTTGACCACGCACTGGCGGAAGGCAAATGCGCTCGACATCTAGTAAAAAGACCGTGTTGGTGCGCAGGCTGCGTCTATCAAGCGGTGCCCGGCGAACGTCTGTGCGTCTTGCACAAACGACACTTTCTGGAGATGATACGGTAGGAGCCGGACGCCGGATAGGAGTCAGGAATACGGCGAGAGTGGTGACCTAAAATTGCTAAAATTGACCCAACAACGCTTACACGAGTTTATTCAAGGAGCTGCGGTGGAGGCGGTTGGAAAAGATACGAGCGTCGAGCTGGAGATGCGTTCGAACGAGGTCTCTACGCGGGAGGGGGCAGCAAACTCCTCGGACAGGAACGCGTTCGTCTTCAGTGACGACGCGTCATTGATCACCGCTGGCATCGTGATGCCCTGCGTCACGTACGATTCGACTGAGCAAGGCAGCGAAGCCATCGAGTCTCGGGATGAAGACGCAGCGGAGGTATCTGAGTCAAGAGGAAGAGAACAAGAGCGCCTTGAGTCTTTTCTGGGGCGAGTGAAACAAGCGACGCGGGGACAAATTAGCATCGGCACAGTTCTGCGTGACCAAGCTCGAGACCAACGATCAGCGCGGTATTTCCGTCGAGAAGTTGGAGACCGAGAATCAGTTGGAGCTTACACTCCGGATCGACGGAGGATCGTGGTAAACTCGCATACGAACGGCAGGAACGGGGATCAAGGCCAGGAGTTTCGTTTCAAGCGAGCGCAGAAGCATTTCAGCCGAAAGAACTCGGCTTGCGTTTTCCCTCGATCTGGAGCTGGAGGCCGCTGTCGATGTAGCACTTGCTTCAAACGCGCGATTGTTGCTGGTTATGCTGAGTGAGGACGCACGGATGTAACCAAACGAAGCATTGTATGGTGGGTGTACATACTGCGGACGCAATGATACTTAAGTATATAAGAAGTGTTCATTCAACTCGCCAGGAAGTTTTTGACTCGCGAAACTGCGTCCGTGGGGATTTCGATAAACCCCGCGGCTACACAGGGTTACTTCTCTGTAACCCTGAAGTGGCGTCTCCTCACTAAAGAAAAAAAAAATCCAAGAGCATGCGCTTTCACCTACGAGCCATGAAGTGCAACATTCCCGACTGCAATCCCTACGACGCGTATCATCCGCCAAGCTTCGGGCCTCCGCCTCCGCTGCCTCCAACCTCCGCTCTCGTCCGGATCTTGTTCTCCAAGTTGAAGCCTCTCCAAGGCGTTGCCGTCCCGCAAGTGGCTCAACGCGTGAGCAACTTCGTCGGTGCTTCTCCGTACGAAGACGCCATTGTGGACGCCTGTTTCATTTCGTCCAGTAACGAGACGCTCGACTGGATCGCCGACCACGTCTGGCATAAGCGACCACGGTGGTACCAGACAGCTACGCACCGGATGACCCACCGCTGGGTTCAACAGCGCGCGACACCCATCGGCCCCGAGCCTTTAATCATAGTCCCAAGCTGTCGTGGCTACGAAGTTGGGCCAGACGGGGGCTGATACCCACACAATGCTACTGGTGGCGCAGAAGATTGGCGAGAATCTCGTGGCAGTAACCGAAGATCGCGTCTGGGTCGAGATCGCAGACAATAACCCGTCTATCGACAAGGCTGAGCGCATGGTTTCTCACCTTGGACGCATGACGGACGATGGCTACATGTTCCTGCTGAACGCGTGTATTCAAAGTGGACACACGCACTTGGTCGAGTGGGCGTGGACCCACCTGGACGCGGTACCCTACTACGAAGACATCCACGAACTTGTGATCCCGATCGTGGCGTCCACTTTGCTACGGTTTAAGCCCCAAGTCTCGCGTACGTGCGCGTTTGTGCTCGGTCTGTCGCGCGTTCCTTTCGAAGGTGTTGACGGTTCGTTGCTGGCATTGCTGGAGATGAGCGTGGAGACTGGCGTCTGGGCGGCGGTGCTCTGGGTTTGGAGCCAATTCGACGAACTGGCAGCGTATCGGTTGAGCATTTTCGACATGATCGTCTCTGTCGTGTCGTCGGGTATGTTCGAGGCAATTCCAGTGGCGTCAGAAACCTGTGCACGCCTATTCCGACTCTCCAGCAACTCGGTAAGGCTCGAAGACTACCAAATCCGCATCCTGACTGTGGAAGGCGAGTCCAAGGCGCTCAAGTGGTTCATTGATTCCGGGATGACGTTGGAGATCGATCTGGTGTTTGAGTTCGAGAGTTCAGCGATTCGAGACTGCGAGTCAATTCTGCAGGTTCTGTTCGAAGCCATGGCGGGTCCAGACTTCCGCTATCGACTTCGGGATCAGCTGGACATGATTCGATCGTCGGAGCGCCGGAGCCGCGTCAAGGAATACATTGACGCTCCTGAAATGGTCGAGAAACTCTGCGCTGTCATCATCGAGAGGTCGGGTTTGGCGTTGATGGAGAAGGTGCTAAAGGCGTTCACTGGACTCGCGCAACCATCGCCCATCGCACCCAAGATTGAGAAAGCAATAGCGAAGCAAGCAGCGAGGTCGAATGATCTGGAGTTCGTGCGGTTCGCCTACCGCGTTGTGAGCAGCGCGATCTGTCGCGAGGTTTTGCTACCAGAGTGCATGGCCCACGGAAGCGAAGATGTTTTGAGCTGGTTGGAAAGTCAGACGCCTCAAGCCAAGCGCCAGCGGCTGCAGTGAAAAAGACCTAAAGAGATGCAGCGCTGCATACCGTAATGTGTGTTTAGTTTTTTGTACAAACTCGTAGGAACAGGTAATGTTGTTAGTGAGTGTATCCGTATCCGTAGTACTTGTAGACTACTTACGAAGTAGTAGGAATTCCTGCTAGTAGTACTGCATGAAATATGGATTAGTAGCTTCGAGTTCATCATCAAACTTTCATGAAAAAGCGGTCTTCACCAACCATCGTTATACTACTTGTCCTGGTACATGTAGTAGACTCGATGTTTCAAAAGTAGTATGTAGTACTACTACTTACGGCAATTCTTCTGCTAGAGGGCCTTCTTGATCAGCTTTTCGTACTGCCGCAGCAAATACCCAGGGTTTGTGAATGGCTTGATGGAGATAGCGAAGTTACAATCTGTAACAAAGGTGGTAGGAAAATGTGCATTGCTATTACTTATCGATGTGTGCGTGTTTCGCCTTATCTTGGACTTTCACAACATTCACTCGAGCTTGATGATGAGCTTGCCGATGTTCTTGCGCGCGTACATGAAGTCGATGGCCTCCGGGATGCTCTCAAGTCCGCGGAACTCGGTCGGGTCCACGCCCGGGTTGAGCTTGCCCTCGGCCATGAGCTTGAGCAGGCGCTCGATGTGCGACGGGATGAACTTGGCGTGGTTGTGCAGCAGGAAGCCGCGCACGCTGGCCGACTTCATGAGCAGCGTCGGGTTGAGTTGGTTCACGAGCATGGGCTCGGCCGACTTGTCCCCGTGGTAGCCCGAGATGTAGCCGAACACGATCACGCGCGCGTGCACCGCCAGGTTGCCGGTCACGGCCTTGAACATGTCGCCGCCGACCGTCTCGAACACGAGGTCCACGCCGTTGGGGTACTCCTTCTTGAGCACGGCGTCCACGTCCTCCTTGGTGTAGTTGATCACGCGGTCGCAGCCGAGCTTCTTGAGGTGCGCCACCTTCTCGTCCGAGCTGCACGTGCCGATGACGTAGTTGCCGGCCAGCTTGGCCAGCTGCACGACGTACTGGCCGGTGCCGCCGGCAGCGGCCGACACGAACACCGTCTCGTTCGACTTCATCTCTCCGATCTGCTCCAGGGCGATGGAGGCCGAGATGCCGCCCACCGTCATGGTCAGCACTGCCGGCGACAGCTCCGGCGTCTTGATGAGGTTGGCCGCCGGCACCTCCACGTACTCGGCGAAGGCGCCGAACTTCTGGTACGCGACGGCGTCGCCCACCTTGACGTTGGTCACGCCCTCGCCGATGGCCGACACGATGCCGGCAGCCTCCAGGCCGCAGCCGAACGGAGGCGGCAGC
>JAIKVE010001187.1:0-13200 GCA_024679115.1 Phytophthora pistaciae
CGCCGGCGCGCAGGTCGTGACCCCGTGGGACGTGGAGGCCGAGGACGGCGTGGACTACGACAAGCTCGTGGAGCAGTTCGGCAGCACCAAGATCCCGCCCGAGATGGTGGAGCGCATGGAGCGGCTCACGGGCCACAAGGCGCACCGCTACCTGCGCCGCGGCTACTTCTTCTCGCACCGCGACCTGGACGTGATCCTGGACGCATACGAGAAGGGCGAGAAGTTCTTCCTGTACACGGGCCGCGGCCCGTCCTCGGGCAGCCTGCACATGGGCCACTTGATCCCCTTCACGTTCACGGCCTGGCTGCAGAAGGTGTTCGACGTGCCGCTCGTGATCCAGCTCACGAACGACGAGAAGTTCCTGTTCAAGGACCAGACCCTCGAGGAGAGCGAGGTCATGGCGTGGGAGAACGCCAAGGACATCATCGCCTGCGGATTCGACGTCAAGAAGACCTTCATCTTCGCCAACACGGACTACATCAAGGAGATGTACCCGCAGATCCTCAAGGTGCAGAAGTGCGTCACGTACAACCAGGTGCGCGGCATCTTCGGCTTCACAGGCTCGGCCAACATCGGCAAGTCGTCGTTCCCGGCCATCCAGGCCGTGCCTTCCTTCTCGGAGACCTTCCCCGTCGTGCTGGGCGGACGCAAGGGACTGCGCTGCCTCATCCCTCACGCCATCGACCAGGACCCGTACTTCCGTATGACGCGCGACGTGGCGCCGCGTATTGGCTACCTCAAGCCTGCCTCCATGCACTCCAAGTTCTTCCCGGCTCTGCAGGGCAGCACCACCAAGATGAGTGCCAGCAAGGCGAGCACCACTATTTACATCTCGGACTCGCCGGAGGACATCGCCAACAAGATCAAGAAGTACGCCTTCAGGTAAGACCTACGCGCTGATTCGTTTTAGGTGATGTTGTTAATTCTGACTGTGTCTGGGTGTTTAATTCCACAGCGGCGGAGGTGAGACCAAGGCTGACCACGAGAAGTACGGCGCCAACTTGGAGGCTGACATCCCGTACCAGTACCTGTCGTTCATGCTCGAGGACGACGAGGAGCTCGCTCGCATTGGCCGCGAGTACGGTGCAGGTCGCATGATGTCGGGTGAGGTGAAGCAGAAGCTGATCGACGTCATGTCTGAGTACACGCTGGACTTCCAGCAGCGTCGTGCCGCCATCACCGACGACCTCGTCTCCGAGTTCATGAGCGTGCGCCCCCTAGAGTTTTAGGCACCGTTAGCTCGATGTTTTTTGCAGGCCAGACTATTGCTTTAACAGTGTCATTTCTGCGTCTGCACGTGTATTTGTGAGGTGTACTGTTCAGTATTCTCCATGATGCAGACGCGCCGGAGTTCAAAAGCGTGGAGTTTGCTTCCAACGAATCACTACTACAGAGTCGACACGACCGAGACGTGGAAACGCTATGGAGTTTTTACTTCGAGAGATGGACTGCAAAATAAGTGTGTCAGCGGTGGTCTTGGAGGAGACGGCCTTGCTGCACGGATAGTGAACACGGATGAACGTTTACGGGGTCACGGAAAGCGTCGAAGTCAGCGAGCTCCACACGACGGCACGCCACTAGCTTCATTCTTGAATCAGAGAGTGTGAGCTTGCTCAAGGATTCAAGCCACTGGCAATACACGCCGCCAATGGGGCGCCAGCAACCAGGTTCTGGTACAATGCGAGCCACGCTTGAATCACCTAGCAGACACAAGGGTGTTACATTTACGATGCTTGGGAAAGCGATATGAATCTGGTGTTCTCACCTCGTGCATGCGAAAGCAGTTGCAGATGCTTCGTCCAGGCTTGATCGGATCCGCGACGTACGGGATGACAACGGAGCCTTGCGAGGAGACCACTTTTTCCGGCGGAAGCAGAAAAAACTCTCTAGATACAACAATCAATTCACTATGTAAGTCCGGGTACACGACCTCTTCGCCACAAATCAAAAACACGAACCCTGCGTTCTCGACGGAGATGCCGAAATGGCGATAATCAAACGTGATGTACGTTTCCAGGAAGAGCATCAGGAGGCTGCCGATGCCCGTGCGCCACGTAACACGTCCGTTGCGGGAAAAGATGTAGCACCACTTCGGCTGCGGCCCAACTTCACTGGGCTCCAAACTGTAGACGAGTTCTTCCGGGAAATCCCGTGATGCGTTTTCCGAGTAGCTTCTCCTTCTGCCCCCTCCGTACAGTTTGCGAGCACTGGCACTCGCAAATGACTTCCGATGGGTATCGCCACAAGCCTTACATAGCAAGCAGATCGAACGCATCAGGCACCAAGTCGGACCACGTTCGTGACACAAGCACAACATACCTGCAAAAATCGGATCACCAGGATCACCAACACGTAGGACGATACGCCGCCAGTGAACGCGCACTTCAAGTCTGTATTGCAACAATCCAAGTCAAGTCAGCGTCAGCACAAACATGAGAAGCAGCAACACACTTACCATTACGGAGGAGATGGTTTTTCAAAATCAGGACCAGAGGGCGCAAGGCTGGCATCTCCGCTTGGAATGAATAAATTAGATCACGGGCACCAAGCCCAGTGTGGCCAACGGAATGGCCACACGTCAGGTCGAGCAGCACATCCTGCTGTGACGGGTCAATGGAGTAGGTCATCTTGAGCACTGGAATCTTCGCGCTTCCTAGCAGCTCCAGTTCTTTTGTCCACGGCTGGCGTTCCACCTCGGCTGCTAGCGCCTCCAAAATTGTCAAAGGTTTCTCTCCTGCCAACGATCTCGCAACTAGCACACAATCGATGTCACTCACAGGCAATGCTAACCGTGTGTAGCTTGAGCCATAAACGTCAATCATAGCATCGGGCCACAGAGATCGCACCAGCTCCTGCAGGGAGTCGATGGCTTGCTGTTGGTGCATCTCTCTCGATGCGAGCTGGGCGTCGATATAGTCTACAAAACCTTCAACTTGCTGACTAAGATTGCTGTCACACCAACACATCATAGTTACAGAGTCAGCTACAACTCAATTGACTGGCAGCCAGTGCAAGCAGTACCTGTGAAATTGCTCCTCAGTCACGTATTGCGAGTACGGCGAATTCAGCATCTGTGTTCCACGCACGGGGAGTGAATAATACTGCTGTTGCTGAGGTTGTTGTAGTTGCGGGATGGCCTGCGCTCGCTGAAGATCAACGTCGTCGGCTTCACTGAATAAATACTTCGGGTTGCGACAAAACTTTGGGGAATCGCCGTTGACGGAGTTCGGCGCGCTGTCACCTGAGGCACACTTTCGCCCACGCACGAACTTCTTGTACCGCGGATAGTGCCTTTGATGCGGGTACTGTAGGTTCACGTCAGGATACTCATTCTCCGGTGTCGTGATCTCTCGATTCGTGCGGCTGTTCTCGTCGTCATGTCCATTTGGAGGTGAAGACTCGTGATGCTTACTCTGTGCAAGTTTTGCCTTGCTTTGCCGGAGAACTGCTTCCTTGAACAGCATCTTCCCGCCGGAGGACATCGGAACGCTGTCTGTCTGGTTGTCACGAGACTCGGTCCGACCCGCAAAGGAGGCGGCTCGATCCCGCTGTGGTGGCATGTGGAATGTCGAAGAGTGTCGTCTAGCAGGGTCATTTTTGGGCATCCTGCCACAGTCATAGTGTACACATTAGCCGGAGCACAACAGGTAGCGCCTGTCGCCAAGCGAGCGAGCCACCTCCCTACCTGCTTAGGCGTGAAAAGGCAATGGCAGAATCACTTACGGAGGGTTTGAAGGTATCGGCATCTGGTGTTGCGGGTAGCTCTGGTGGGACCTTGGAGGAGCGGCGAACTTGGCCGACCAAATGGGGTCGTCGTATCCAGCGGGCCTGCAACAACAACGACGACACACACAGCCACCATCTCGATAAGTTCTTGCATTTTCCGCCGTTGGATAGTGCCGTACACCCACCCGTACTCGTACAGCCCCGGGTAGAACGCGCGAATATCGTGTGAGAAGTGGCACTTGTCGCCGTAGGGACAGCCGTACCCGGACAGGAACTTCGAGCAGGGCGTCAGCGACTGCTGCGGGTGCTTGGGCTTTTTGTGTTTGTTGCTGTAGCTGCTGCTGCCTGCAGGATTGCGGCGACCTGCTCCCCCAGACAGCGCCATGGGGTGGCGGTAGTGCTGGTGCTGCTGCTGATGCTGCTGTGGCTGATGCAGTCTGTCTTGGTCGTCGGGCGGCGGACTCGGTGGCCTCACGCCCGCTCTTGCTGGGGGCGTCCAGTGCTGCGGCATGCGCTGCGTCTGGTCGAACTGGTTGCTGGGCGACGTGAACGCGCTCGCCACGGCCACTTCGCCTCGTTGCATTCTGCTGCTGTGCAACGCGCCTTCTGAATCAGAAAATGGGCCTACGAGGTGAGGCGCGAGACTGAGACTGACACTGTCGAGCTGCTGCTGCTGCTGCTGCTTCTAGTGCGGTGGTTCAAAAATTCAAACGTCTAGAGCGAGACACTCGGAAGGTGCAGGCAGGCAGAACGACAGACAGCGGAGACGCTGAGAGCTGAGAAAAAAGGCTTTTTTTCTCCTTGAGAGTCTCAGGCGCTCGCTCGCTCACTCGGACAGCAGGCCGGTGTCCGGGAAGGGGCGCAATGTGGTGGCCGTTGACCGACTGAATGCTAGGTCGAGGCCCAAGAAGATACTGCTGAAGTTGACGTTTGGCGGCCAGTTGGTGTGGCGCACACCGCCGGAGATACCATACTGAAAGCAAGTGTAGCCGGACCTTGAGCTACAGTAACCTCGGTGTGATTGATGGTGTGGGTGTTTGCTACATGTTGCCTGCGCGGTACTCCTCGAGCTTCTCGAGCGTGCCCGTCTCGAGGAACTCGTCGATCTTGGCGGCCGACGACTTGCCCACGCCCTTGAGCTTGAGCGCGTCCTTGCCGCACGAGATCTCGGTCTCGCACTCGCGGATGGCCTTGGCCACCTTGGACCACGTGCCGCCCTTGAACTTCTCGCCGCGCTTGAACTCGAAGCCCGAGAGCTCGGCGAAGGCGTCGGCCAGCAGCTGGTTGGCCTCGCACGTGGCCTCGGCCTTCTTGCGCGGCTTCTTGGCCTTCTTGTCGTCGTCGTCGTCCACCTCCTCTGCGTCCTCGTCCTTGACGTCGTCCGCCTTGCGCTTGCGGCCGCGCGTCTTCTTCTCCGTCTTGACGTCGCTCTTGTCGTCCGCCTTGCCCTTGCTTGTCTTCTTGGGAGACGCCGACTCCTTCACGCCGAACTTCTTGATCATTTCCTGCATTGGCACGAGCAACACACAGCGAGTAAACGTTAGATTAGCAAATGCAGCCCAATGTGTCATCGTCCTTGGTACAAACCTTCAGTGCCGCGTCCAGTTGGAACTCGCCCTATGGTTGCACACAAAGCGTCAGTCATTAACACAACAATAAGCAGGTCCCGTGAGTTGCAGCTATTGGCGCCGCACATTTTCGCGCGTGGCGTTGAGCATCGTGCCGGCCTCGACGGCGGCATTGACGGGGTTCTGGGTATGGACAGGAAGCAGCGTAGGGGTTAGAGTGAGATGGGTGCAGGTGGATGTGGTGGTGGATGTATGTAGATGGGCGCGTACCGTCGGGACCTTGACGCCCTCCTTCGCGCAGAGCGCCAGCAGCTCCTTGGCCGCCTTCTTGCTCGCCTCCCGACTCGACATGGCTATCAAAATGTAATTTTGGCGGGAACGTAAAGTAGCCTATGATACAGAATAGTCATGCGTTTTCCTAGGAATAAATCATAGGGTTATGTTCAAACACATATAAGGTAAAGTGCCAATCCTGGCACGGTGCCAATTTTTGGCACGGTTTTTGACTTGGTTTCAGTATACTTTTGGCGAAAAACGGGGTGGTCCAAACGTAAAAGATGTTCCAGGTGATTTGAAATGACTTAATTTTGTATGGACCGTGCCACGAACTGGTCCGCCATTTTTACCTGTATATTTCTATCCACTTTGGCCGCTCATTGCTATCGAATCAAATCAGAGTGGAGCCCACATATATGTTCACCAGATTGGCCATTATCTCCTCTTTTGAATGATGTACGTGTTGTACGTTCCTTTTCAATGGCGCGGTAGATATGCGCCAGTTTCTGGGACCACCCAAACCGTGCCATGATTGGCATTTTACCTTACTTAAGCATCTATCATCAAAAAAGTGTCATTGCGTGGTCGGACACACCAAGAGCGAAACCTCTATTTGAGGAAATGAGAAAGCTACTTCGTGTTACTCAAATTAAAGCTGTTTAATCATAGATAATACAGTTAAAGGAATAGACCTTGATATCGAATATACTGTCCAACTACCAAACATCAAAGCAACAATTTGGTGAGGACTTATTGCATATTGTCCAAAATCTCAACCTCGCCGTAAGACCCTGTCTAGGCTGCGTTCGCTACACAACATAACGTCCATACCATTGATCTTGTTGATGCGAGTTAAGATCCACCGCAAAGCATCCTCAGTGCATTTCACGTGGCCGTAGTGGTCGGAGTCGATGAGATGTAGATGCCGTTCATCCTGACGCGGCTGATGACGTGGCGGATGTGACCGGGTGGTAATATCAGTGGAGTTCACCACCAAACGGAAGAGTTGCGGCTTGGGACCATGCATCTCGCGGCCACGCCGCACGAGATCGATGAAATCCTGCCCCTTTAGCACAGCGCCAGTTCGAGCGCGTTAACGCTGTAGTCACCACGGCGGAAGTCCTCGTTGTTCCACCGGCTTTCTTGAGTTCGACAAAGAATTAGTAACCTGCGAGCCATCTCTTCCATCGTCAAAAAATCATATAACTGCATACAGTTATTGATTGCATGCAAGCCACATACGGCAAACCTATCAGCCGTTTCACTCTGGTTTTGGCCAACAGTTGCCCGACCACCACTACGAGTCCGCATGAGCACGCGAAGACTACAGCTCTTCGCGACCACAAAGTCAGCCTCTAAAGAGTCGGAGCATTGCATACTGGGACTTCGTCTAGCTCGAACTCTCAGCAGCGCGGGGGCCCTTGTTCGTCCCAGGCGGCAACTTCTGAAATGGCCCGCTTAACTGCCAATTGGCAGTTACCCCCCCCCCCCTCCATAATACGTTATCTCCACACTAAAATACACCTATCACGTTAAATTATGCAAGCAATTCAACAACCCACACACCGAGGTGCCATTTCCGGCATACAATATTGCCGCTAGCTCTGCTGTGGCGCTGGACAGAGACAACAGGCAGCGAGTGGTATATGCAGTGGTGCGCTGATAGCGCGCTTACGTGAAACAGCACGACCCCAAGCTCTCGCTCCGGCCGCTCCGGAGCCAAGATCCGAAGAGCCTCGCCGCGCCGCAATCGTCCATGCCCCCGACGATCAGGAGTTCGAGTTCCGGGCGATCGTCAGGAGCGGCTTACACGCAACGGCCCAGTCTTTGTGCTAGACTGGGCGCCAAGCGAGGTGCTGCTGGGCGACATCCCGGAGGAGTTCGTGAGCGGGTTTTGTAATGCAGCTCGCGATGCTCACGCTGCCCTCCGCAACCTAGCGTAGAAAAAGCGTAGGAATAGCAGATAAACACGATAATGACACGAACGTTTATCTTCATTTGAATTGTTAACCTTAACTGACACCACTTGAGCGACGTGTGGATCCGACGATGGAGGACATGGTGGCAGACGCTCGCCATGTCCAAAGCGAGGAAGCGTTGGCTTCCTCGCAAACCATGGGGACTAGATGACTGTCGCTCGTCTAGTACCCCCACAGTTTGCTGGCATTTCGCTCGCCAAGCAGCGGTGGTCCATCAACCGGCAATCACACCAACATCACTTTGTACAATGCATGCATACATGCAAGTACAACACATATACATGCATCCACACAAGCAGCAATGCATTTGCACACCGATACATACGTACACGCAAACACAACAAATATACATGCATCCACACAAACAACAATAAAAATACCACAGATTGAAGTGAGCAAACGATTTTCATTCTTGTTTTCTTGTAGCTATCTACACGCAGGCATCGTACACGATATAGCTGTTGGTTGGAAGTCCTTCATTTTAATCCATAAAAAAATCAATCTTGAACGCGTGCCGTTCTGCATCTTGCTCGTGACGTGCGTGCAGCAGCCTCCTTCAGCGTCGTTTAGTCCTCCACAGCCTCACGCGTCTTCTCCCAGCGTCGACAGCCTCACGCGTCTTCTTACAACGACGACAGTCTCACGTGTCTTCTTGCAGCGTCGACTAGCTCCGGGCGTCTTCTCGAGTCTTCATGCAGCCCCGGGCGTCTCTCGAGTCTTCATGCATAAGAAGAGCAACAGATAAACACAGCAATGACATGCATGTTTATCTTCATTTGAATTAATTGGCTCCGTGATAACCTTAACGCTGACTCAGCCAAGCTGCCTTCAAGTGCTCGACATCATTCGCGACGAGTTGGTCGCCATCAACCTCGGGCTGCGCCCGGAGGGGTTGATCCGCCGGACCAACAAGGTCCAGCGCGTGTTCGCAAACGTCGTGCGCAACTGGGAGGAAACAGACCCTTTCGCCAGAGCCGAGGACCGCCTCGTTTTGTAGCACTGCGACCCTGGAGACGTAGTGCAGGATGAGGATATGTAAGCCCGCAATTATTTTGTGGCTGTCAATGTGTACTTGAGCGATGCTACCAGCACCGTATCCTCCTTGGGTAGAGCTGCAATAATCAGGTGCCCACGCTGCTATGGGCCTTTCTGTCACGACTCTACCCCCCCCCCCCCCCACCCCCCCCCCGGCGACAGCAAGGACGACAAAGGATTTACAGATACTGAGGTATGCACTTGAAAAGCTTGGCGGCTTTGTTTTTACGATTCTGACGTCTGATGCTGTAGGCCACACTCCTGGACAAATTAATCCGGCCAACCACACTTTTGGCCGTAGCGCTATCAACTTTTAATTACTCGCGCTGTACTTTTGATATGTTTTTTTGTATTGCATAGCGTAGAAGGCGTTGTGTTAGCATCCTGGATTTTGCGGTTTTGTACTGTAGCTCTCATACAATAAGCCTTTGACTAAGTGATCCAAACTTCAGATCACCCCTAGTTATACTAAACTTAAGACAAATGTGCTGAAATGATTGTATTAGTGATGGTTTTAGCGGCCTTCTTCTCAATCACTTCAATACAGGGGCGGGGCATCAACTTGACTAGCTTCATCAGCACGGCCTGCTCAATGCACCGACAGAAAAGTGTTTTTCTTCCTTTTGGAGGAACTATGAGAATCGAAGTTTTATTGTCCATTATTGACTTGTATTCCTAGTGGGCAACTGCCTTCCAGTGTCGGGCTTCAGGCAGGTTCATTGCAGCCCCTTAGATCTTAGGTTATGATATGTGCCTAATGGCCAACAATGTGTAGATCTGTGAGAGGTGCGCTTTGTGCTCCTCCTGGTCATCTTCATCACTGAGTAGTACCTTTATTGCTTCAGTTTATGCATCAAGATCAGCGATTTTCTCTTTCTTGGTAGCGGGCACTGTTGTTTCAGCTGTAAGTGTATCATAAGTGCGTTTAGCATGGCAGGAAGTGGTGGTAGTAGTTGTGGAGTTGGTAGAATTGGTGCCCGTTCAGTTGTCGGGTTGAGTACATTTGGGGCAGAGTTTGGATTGAGAAACTCAAATTGAGGGAATTCATGTTCCCGAAAAGTGACATTCCTGCTGAATATGATTCTATTATCCTGGGCGTCAAGGAGTTTGCATCCCTTTTGTTGGATGGGAGCCCCAGTACATGCACTTGCGAGCTCTGGCCTCAAGTATGTTTCGGTAAAGTTCCGGGATGTGGGCGTAAGCCGTACCGCCGAACACATCGATGTAGTGAGCGAATGGCTGTTTCTTAATTTCATGAGTGTGATATTGTCCGTCACAGAACTAGGCGTGAATTTGAGTAGGTTGGCAACGTGTTTGATGCATCCCCCATATTACCTGCGGCAAGTCGCCGTAAATGAGGAAAGCTCTAGTGCGTCCAAGTAGAGTGTGGATGCGCCTAGCTGCTACTCCATTTTGCTGAGGAGTGTAGGCGTTGGTGAACTGGGAATGAATGTTCATTGCTTACCCCTTCTACTCCCGTATGTTGTATAATACAGCAGAAGGGAATAATATGCAGCGAACAACGAAACAACAAAATCCCTCGCATATAGGCTTTTATATACAGCCGTTTCAAACTCTATTGATTGCTGATTTCGATCCGACCGGGGGTAGGGGAGCCATTTTGTATTGCTGGAAGAAAAAATAGGACAAACACACTGCTAGATACAGGTGGCACCCGAAATATGCGGGTGCCACACAGATCAGGAAGAGGACGTGGCCGAGGCAGCGGGAAGCGAAGACGAGGACCATTCATCCCGCGGTCCGACCACGCGTCCCTGCCTCGGCTCGCAATGAGCACCACTTTCAATTCCACTCAGCACAAGGCAAGCAGCCTCACCACTGCTCCTCGGCCGGCACAGCGGCGGACTCAACGGACACTCAGGGCGCGGCGTGCCTCGGCCCAGCACTTCGGCCGGCACGGCGGCGCCTGCATGGAGTGGTCTTACTTCGCGTTCGTGGGCAGCAGACTGCAGCTTGTGCGGAACGAGTTGAAGGGCAACCCCCTGTACCGTTCTAGCTGATGGCTGCAGGCTGGTGCCCACGTATGCATAGTATTGCTTCTTCATGACCTGCGCCTACAAGACTTCGAAGACATGTGATCTGCGTAGGAAGTAGAATGTATTTAATGATGAGTAGAAATTAAGATAGTGAGTATTTCCTACGTGTGCTCCTTGCTTTAGTCTTCCTGTGCCTCTGCTTCGATGAAAGCACGCTCAACCTTGCGGCGCTTGCGCTGTCTGTACTTCTTAATCTCTGTGGAGGGTAAGTTGCTGGAAGACTCCCATGTTGGCTCCAAACTCGTGAGGAACTCAACCCTTCCCTTGACGCGCCAGTCGTCCAGAATGGTCCGCATCTGGTATGTCGGTTATCCTCGCAGGTCGACCCCAGAATGTAGGACCCATTCCGCCTCCCCTCTTCGACAAGTAGGGCTTGAGTGATGCGGTACTTGGGCACCGCGTCCAGTAGGCGCTTGATTGCGCGTCCGGTACTCGAGGAGGCGTTTCTGATTACGCCCCACGACCTCAAGTACCGGGCGGCTGCCTCGTCCAGCCTGCCCCACCCCCGCGCGTTAAGGTACACCGTGCACCAATTGAAAAAAGCCTTGAACGCGTTCGGGGGGGGGGGGGGGGGCTCTTGGGCGGAGTCGGCGGTCTGCATCTTGGTGGTGGCTGGGGAGGAGAGCGGAGATAATTGGAAAATGAGTAGTAAGTAGGTAGTGCAGGAGACACACGTGTAGGTTACAAGTTTTGCGGTAGTTTCGCTATAACGGATGGGAAGTGCAACATGACTTTATTTTAGTTAAGCCACGCAACAACTAACATTAGTCAGTACTCAATGAGTGCCCGTTGCTACGGGGTCGTCCAGCAGGAATGCGGAAACCGCTGGCACTCGATTTGCGCCGCTTCTTAGGCACGGACCGGTTGACCAGTGTCCGCTTCCCGTCCGGCCCCGTGTAATACTTCACCTCCAGGGCGAAGATGACATGAATGCAGATGACGAACTTGAAGTTGTACTTGCATCCGCAGGTTAGCCGCTCAACGTCCACATGCCAACCACCCTCGGGTTGTCCTTCTTGTTCCATTCGCGCATAGTTGGCTCCCATCTGGGCCGAAATGGGCGCCACCTCGCGGCTTCGGCCCAATTCGGGTAGATACACCCTCGCGACAGCACGCGAACCACATTGAGTGTCGGGGGTACGAGCAGGAACTCGATGCTTGAGCGGCTTGGCGTCAGGTCTTGAAGAAGGTCGAGCTGCCGGAACTCTTAAACGCGGTCCTTCAGCTGTGTGGCTTGAGGGACTTTCTTGAAGGCGCGAGGGGTCACCGACTGGTGTCCACAGCAGTCCGCGAGCAGTCGGATCAGCGTTCCTATCTTGTGCTTGGTACGCAGCGTGTAGTCACGCTTAATCAGGCGGTTAAACTGTTCCACCGGGTTGTTCGTCGTGGCATAACCACGTGGAGTGTGGAAACACTGCCAGCGGTTGAACTCACTCTTGACCCAGACGCTGTTGAAATAGTTGTCAAACACCTTCAGATCTTGATTGGCCGACCACATCGAGAGAACCGTTTTGACCTGTTCGTCATACACTTGCTGGTCAGGGGCAAAGTGCAGGTCGTAAATGTCGGCAACCACTTGTTCGCATAAACGGTTTGGTACGGCCTTGAGACGTTCGTGGACCTTGGCCATGACGTGGCAAAAGCACATCAGGTAGGTAAGGTTGGAGTCGACACCAAACACTTGGCTGACCGCGTTCAGCTGCGCAGCCTCCGCGTCGGCGATGACGTACTTGAGCAGCAGCTGTTGTTCCGTCACCGCGGTAAACATCTTTCGTAGTGCGGTTAGCGCCTGAACGTAGATCCCCTCCAGACGCTGGGAGACAACAAACACTATACCACCAGGTGGAACGAGCGACCGCGATCCGATACACCACAAACGATGACAGGATACGCCACTTGGTTCAACTTGAAAGTACCGTCCATGTAGAACACGAACGAGTTGGGGTCTCGAGCCGCGTTGCGCAACAATGTCTTGGTGGTGAGACCCACAAAAAAACGGATGCTCGTCGGATCCATTCCCCACATCTGGCTTACCCTTGCCGTCCCGGTCCCAACCAAACGAGAACGGCTGGGTATCAGTAGTCGCTGGTCCAAACGCCAGTTGGTCGATCTGGCCGAGAACGTCCTCACAGTCGTCGTTGCCGTGGAGATTTTTCTTGGTGAAGTTGCTGACGAACCACTGAACTTGACGCAGGGTTGGCATCTCCGTCTCAGCAAGCCAAAATCGCCGAGACATACCCATGCGACTTCGGGCCGGTTTTGAGGCCTTAAGTTGCCATTTTGCGGCCGTAGGCCTTGAGCCTGGGAGTGAGCTGGGACTTGCGAGGGTCCCGTGGCTACCGGTCTCCATGATCGTCACGCGATTCAGCTCTTGGCAGGTCAGAACCTTGCCCAACCACGGACAGTCGGCGTATGCTGTTGCTGCCACGCATGTTTCCGAGGAGCACTTCAGCAACTGGTATCGCATCTTGTGGGGCCTGGTTAGACGCAGGGTACCAGCTGGCTCTTCACGATGATGAAGACCTTCATGTCCTCCATGAGCAGTTGGGAGTCGTCGCG
>JAIKVE010001188.1:0-13183 GCA_024679115.1 Phytophthora pistaciae
ATGTCATTTAACTATGGGGGATGGCATTCAGTGGTCCCGGATTTATCCGTCGTTGTCTGTAAGGTTTTCTCCCGGTACATGTATTTATCCACGGTGAACCTTGCGCAGCCCCAGGCACGGACACGGCGAAACGACGCACGTTCTCAAGATGGTAGTAATGCGGGGTAGAGAAGCGAAAGCTGCACTTTTGTAAATTCTGCGTCACGTTGCAGGGGTTTTCAAAGCCGAAAGTTGATCCCGACGCCGAAATCTCGCTGATAGAGCACTGCCAGGTGGCGCTGAGGAAGGGAAGCCCTTCAAGGTGCAATTCCTTTGTTCTGGCGGTTGATCTAACAGTGGCTACATCCTGACAAAATTCCTGCTTGCAGTCTGCACCCAAGACCATTGACCATTGTACAGTATTATTTACCTGCGCTATTTCCCCGAGCGGATTCCACTGGCGAACCTGAGCTGTAGGTGGCGACTGACGCTGCTAAATGAACACTGTGCCTCACAACTTGTGAGATACTCACCGATTCCACCGTCTGATTGATATTGTTCGTGAATTCTGTTACTGTAATTACTGTAAAACCTCTAATTGTGCCCCTGGGGTACTAAGTTAGTACCCCACCCACGCAAAGGGGGTGGGGCACTATTTGAGGGTGGGGTACTAGCAAAAAGAGCAGTGCCCGATTAAATATACCCCACCTAAAACCGTCGATTAACAACTTTTTTAAAAGCTTAAAAGCTTTAATAAGCTAAGAAATCGATCTAAAATTGCTTCCAAATCAGCTTTCATCCTTCGTTTACATGAAAATCGCTTTAGTTACATGCAATATACTGTCCAGGAACTGTGCGGTATGGCGCTTTGTAGATGAGCGAGGGCAATGACGGTAACTTGGATAGAAAAATGTTGTATTCAGCTGACTGCGCATATAACACCCCTATGTTAGTCCAGCAACAAGAAGCTTCACGCTGCCAACAAAGCTTCGTGTCCTTTTGAATGGGGGAGTACTAAGGTTGGAACGGGTACTAAATTTTCAGTGGAGAGTGGGGCACTATTAGAGGGTGGAGTACTATTAGAGGGTGGGGTATTGTTGTAAGTCCCCACCCAAAGTAATCAAAAATGAGAGGTGGGGTACTATTTGAGGGTGGGGCACAATTAGAGGTTTTACAGTACCTATCGTCCACGTAGACCATTTCATGTCGACACTACCGACACTCATGCCTTCCTTCACACAAATATAGTGTCTGCATACACACTTAAGGAAAACGCTTGGGTGTTGCTCATGGGATGTAGGACGCTCTCAGTTGTTATATGATACAGCCCATGCTTTCTAAACGCGTTAGGGTAGTCAGCATACTGAAAACAAGTAAGAAGTTCCAAAAATGGTCAAACATGTTGAAACATGGCCAAACATTTTCGGCTTATGGATGAATATGACGAATTATCCGACCTTACCTGATTTTTGTATAGGGCATTTATAGCCAGTTAAACATTTTTATTTACCGCTAGCCAACCAGATCCCGGCTAATCAATATTATTAGCCAACCATCGTACGAGAGATTAGTATGGTCCTCTAAGCCAACCATCACAGCGTATCGGGTCGGAGGGCTACGAAAAATATGTGTATGTCAATACAAAGTTCTAGTATCGATCATATCATTTGCATATTTGCATTGTATCCGACCTCTCCGACCGGGATGGGCTTAGACGAGCTAAAGCCTGGAAACACCAGGCGAGCTCAGGCTACGGCCTTCAAGGCATTTAAAGCCTTTGTAAAAACAGAAAATGTAGAATTTGACTATGTCAAAGAATGCATTGAGAAAGATGGCACAGGTAAGTGTTTTGTATCTGTATTGGATATGTTTGGTACGTATCTTTTGCCTTTCATGAGGGAAAGAATGGCAAACCACTTGCACGGAACACCTCGATGCAGTATTATAGACAAAGCAAGATGTGGCTCTTTGAGCTCTTCCCTGCGCAACGACACATTGTCGAAGCAAAGTTGCTTAGCATGGGGAAGACCCTGGAGAACTTCTGTATGAAGCGAGATGGAAAGGTGGTAAACAAAGTAGCACCATGCTCAAAATGCGACTTAAAAAATGATGCTGTATTTGTATAAGACTGCATGTTCCTCTAGTGACTACCAAGACGCAGCGTTACTGTGTCTGCCGTGGTACCTGTTTGGGCGAGCGTCGGATCTGTCGCTCGTCCGCAAGCAGAATCTCTCCGTGGACGCCGCCGACGTGTTCTTCGTGCGGCTTATCCGCATGAAGACCTCAGAAGAGCAGGGACTGTCGCTCTTCCCGGACGAAGACTTCGTCACGTGCCCGCTGCACGCGATCGCTGTGGCACTGGTAACGCAGTCCGTTCCGGCCGTCGCTTTAATCGACAACCTGCCCGAGTTCCCCGTCGAGGCGACTGTCACGCTGTCGCCGGCGACGCCGCTGGTGGACGTGCTCAACCACCCCGACGAGTTTGCTGCGCTAGCCGCTGCCCCTGCTCCAGACACCGCTGTCCTCGCCGCTGTCCCTGCACCTGCTGTCTCGAAGACCGCCATCGACGCCGCTGCCCCGAAGCCCGCCGCTGCAGTACCGACGATCTTCACCCACGTTAACTGCGTGCTCGACCGCGTCGCGCAACCCGCTGGAGTCGTAGCCTTGCTGATGTCGCACTCGTTCCGTCGGTGCACAGCACGTGAACGGATGCGGAGGCCTCACGCATCGCTGGATCTTCGACCGTGGCGCCTGGAACATGTCGTCAACAAACAAGGGGTTTAACTACATCTTCAGCACAAGCAAGCAAGATCACATGGTGAGCAAGGCACTCAGCGGGCACGACTTGGAGGCCAAGATCAAGGCGCTTGACTTGAAGCCATTCGACGCCGAGACACAAGTAAAGATTGCCGCTGTCCAACGCTCGCTGTTCACGACCTGCCACAAGATGAAGAGCTCCAAGTACAACCTGAGTCAGCAAGTGGTCGACGTGCTGACAGCTTACCTGATCCTGCACTACCTACTGATGAAGGGGCTTAACCCCGACGCGCTGGCTGTCAGGCGCTTGGAGTCAGCTGCTGTGAGTGGCGGGGCGTCCGTCGCTGAGCTGCTCGCGTGGTGTGCACATCTTGCTGCCTGTAACTCTGCACAACTCAAGCCAAACCAAGAACAAACACCGCCCAAGGAAGCAAGCAACGAAACCAAGATCATCGAGCACCAGCGCTGTGTCATTGACCAGTTAATGCTGCACGTCAAGCGCCAAGACGAGCGCATGGATAACCTAGAGGCTAAAGTTGACGGAATGCCAGCACAAGACAAAATCAAGAAGCGTCAGCATGAACCAAGCCAAGACGAGGTCAAACCCAAGCGTCGACGAGCGTCGGTAACTTACCTTCACGCAACTTGGATTGCGTGGTACGCGCAGGAGCCTCGCTGGATGGCAGACGCACCGAAGAGGCAGCGCTCGAACGCGAAGAAGCTTGTCGCCTTGATGAAGCTGTTCGTCGCTGACGACTTGAAGCTGGACGCGATCACCGCCGACTACCGCGACCAGGTCCTGACGCTGGGGAAGAAGGCCGAGGCAGCCATGCTTGACTTCCTAGCCAGCCGCAACATCACGTCTCGCGGCTCCACAGCGATTCGCAAGCATCTCCACGAGCTGCACTTGAAGGGCGAGCTGAACGACAAGATCGCCCACCTCCAGCAGCTGCACCGTACCGCTGCCATCCTCGACCCCGATCGCCAAGACGCCCTGGAGCCTGTGCCATCTACAACCAAGTAAGTAGCAACAATACGACAAGGCAAGCGAAGAAGATAAAGGGCCAAATATATAGCATCTATTGCATGGTTAGTACGCTCCGTAGCGCACACCTCACAGCAGCCACGACACCACACGCGCGACAGATCAGCACATTCGACGCACGCATCGCTTCACCCCTCTGCGCATAATGACGACGGCTGGAGTCGAACCAGCAACTTCAAAGCCATGCTCTGCGCTCTGCCGCTGAGCTGCGTCGTCGTAGGGGGCGGGGGGGGGGGCGAAGCTAGCGCAGGCTGTCAGCCCGTAGGACTTGGAGATCTGCGTAGTAGGGCTGAAAAAATGTCGAGAGAGGCTGAGGCGGCCGCTGTCGGCCAGCCCTGATTTGTCTAACGAGGCTCACGGCCACTTGTTTGCTGCGTGTGCTTGTCTCTGTAGGTGGCAAATGCTAATTGGCTGAGCATCTACCAATAGGATGCGCCTCTGCTGTGTGGCTGTCGTGGCGGCCCAAATAAAGGACGACCCCCATAATAGTGGACCCCGCCACGAAAACCAGGGGCTCATTGTTCAATTTACCTGCTCGAGAGCACATGGCTCTCGAGCCAAATTTGCATGTTTTTCCTTTTCTGCGTTTTTCTCAGCCACAGGCCATTTCAGGCCATTTCCTTACGCCTATAGACACCTGATCTGGGAGAACCGGTCTGACACCGGTATCCCATACTTATCATGAACGCGCAGTAAGTCGTGCAGTACTTCAAGTTAGATGTGAGGTCAGGACTCGCCGTAGCAATAGGACCTCAGACAGTCAGTCAGTTCGGAATACGCCAAGGAATAGACATTCTTCTCCGTTCTCACCTCGGTCCCGCAGTTCTCCAGGCGTGGAAACAGATCACAACGCCTTCTGGCTGCCACCGCTTCGACACCACTCTGGCTCCACGGGTCCCAACGCGAGCACGGCTCCAGCGCTGACTGGCAAAACTTGCACGCGACCGACACACGGCATCGGCCCGCCCTGTCCATTCTTGATCTTCGCAAACACTTGAATCTTGTTCGTTTTCTTCTACTTCTGGAGTCGCACGAACGGTGCACGACCCCTCCTCTCCGTCTCATGCGGAAAAACCTTAAGCCAGCGTCTTACTCGACGGGAGATTCGAGTCTCCGTGGTGCGAAAGATGTCGCTGCGCCACCTGGATAGGCACCCACCGGGTAGTGCGGACTTGGCCACGCGGCCTCACCAGCTAAAAAACCGCATACTTGATCGCGGCACCACGCTCGCCCTTGATCCGTCGTCGCCCGACCACTCGCCTCCTTGAGCGCCACTCCGCGTGTCCCGGCGGTCGTAGTCTTCACACTGGGGCGCCGGCGCCTCACCGGGTCACCCTGGCCTGGATCTTGGCTCCTGCGCGCGGCACTGGGGTCTCGCCCTGATCCCCCTCGCATCCTGGGCTCCAAGACAGCGTCCTGCCGCTGCCACGCGTCGCGATCGCACGCCACACCCTCGGTCGCACACAGCCCCCAAGCGCTTCCGCAGTCGGATGCTTTTTAGGAGAGACAGCGACTTCCCCCACGTGGTCGGAAAGATATCTTTGATCTGTTTCCACGCCTGGAGAACTGCGGGACCGAGGTGAGAACGGAGAAGAATGTCTATTCCTTGGCGTATTCCGAACTGACTGACTGTCTGAGGTCCTATTGCTACGGCGAGTCCTGACCTCGTATCTAACTTGAAGTACTGCACGACTTACTGCGCGTTCATGATAAGTATGGGATACCGGTGTCAGACCGGTTCTCCCAGATCAACACCTACAAAACAGGCTCTCTACTGGCCCTTCGCATCTTAGCTGATCTCCCCTAATCACTAGCAACCTACTGGTGTGTCACACTCAAAATATGTAGGGTGTCGTCTTTTCATGTACTGGGTACCATTGATGTGGTACACGTCGGAGAGGTCCTCCGGTCGAATATTTCGTGGTATGGGACGGGTATCATGGCGCTGCAAAGTCCGAGCAACAAATGCTCTCTGAGCTTTGTTTGAGCTTTGCGCCGAATGACTACTTCAAGCGTGGAGAGGAAGTTCCTCAACTTCGACTTCAAACTGTGGAGTAAGGCCAAGGTACATGTACAGACAATCCTCTCCGTAGTGATAGCCTGGGAGACCACTTTTTATCACTATCCAGAGGCATCACTATCTAGATATGTATTGTGCTTTGCATACTTTTTGGCACTTCAGACTGTAACTCGTACGACTTATCGAACAGGACTTATTGATAAACCGTACTCGAGTACGAATTGCTGTAAGTCGTGGATGGTCAATCAGCACTAAGTAGTGCACAAACGCCATCTCCTGCATGATTTAGCACATCCAGCATGGATTAGCATCCTTTTGGCACCTTTAGAAAGTGCCATTTCCGAGCCAAATCGGGCTCGAAGCACGACTTGAGCAACTTGCATTCAAAGCCTCCATGATTTACCGCTAAGTACGAACACTAACTAGTGCACTAATTAGGAGGGCAAACTGGATGCAAAGCACAATACCACAAGCTCATACAATAAATGTACGTTCCAGAATCACAAACATGCCAAACTTAATAATATGTGCGCGAACCCAAAGAATCTGAGTTCATTCATGGTCGCAAGCCTCCCATGTTGTAGTGGAACTTTGCCGGGCATGCTTTACGAATGGACATTCCCATAGTTAATGGTCTGTGGATAGTGATAAAGCCTAATCATGCAAAACTGGCATTGCTTTCACACGCTCCGCCCCTTCCTCGATGGGCGGTATGTCTGCAAAAACACTATCAGCGTCGTGGTACTGGAACGAGCCGTTTTTTAACCAGTCCAGCGCGTTCTCAATAACTTCAAAGCGATAAAGTAGGTCATGCCAGCGCTGCATCAATCGGAGAGAGTCTACACTGTAGGCCACACCGCTAACTGTCACACTTAAATCTGTTTCGTCAATACTTCCGTCGTTTTCCACTTTCCACCGACACTTAAACGAGTCAATCTTAGCGATACAGGATCTCAACGTTTGCTCCACCAATACCTCCGTGATGCGGTCATTCGGAGTTACACATTTACCCCTATTTTTGTGGATAACCTTCACCGACGCCCTACGGAGAAGTCGCTTACTCAGTAGTCGGAGAGTTTCTGCGAAGTTATCATGCGTGGCCACCCCGGGGCTCGCATCATCCACTTTTGCTAGCGTGACCAGAGCCTCTCCGCGTCGGAGAGCCTCGACACGCTTGGCGATGGCGCAAATTGCACGGCGGTCAATAGCTTTGCGTTGTGCCTATGTTCGCTTAGCCACCCCAGGTCGCCTGGCAATCTTTGATATTTCCCAATCTATCGGGCTTTAGAACTGCCACTTTCGTCTTCATCACGCAATCGTCGAGAATTATTGTGAATTCCGGCCATAATTGCCAATTGGAGCCGGTTGGACGAATCGCTCCTATACAAAGGCCAAGTCATTTGTCAATCGCCCGAGCAGTAGCAGATGGTCTGGAGTGACCCTTCGGGGCGATTGTAGTCGTACTTAATCGAGTAATACTGGAGTTTGTATGGTCTCGGGCGATTGGTCGCGCGATTGGGCTCGGGCGATTCAACCAATCGCCCGAGGAAATTTTGAGTAGAACCCACAATATCTCCCTCTGCGTAAAGTTATCATCTTCGCCATCGCTGGATTCCTTATTTGGTTCCAATCGAAAGTCCACAACATCACTTCGTGCTGAATCAGAGCTGTTGTAGGAGTATTCGTTAAGGAACTCCCCTACAGCCCTCATCGAATCTTCAGATTGGCGACGTCCTTTTTGGGAAGCAGAATCGTTTTCCGTATTTTCCTCATCTTCACTGCCACCACCTGAAGTCACTGTAATCTCCATCTCGTTGCTACGTCCCAAACCACCATGGACAGCTCCAATTGGTGATGAACACTTCACAGTCTCAGTCGGTGCAGTAAGACCCACACTCTCAGGCTCTGGCAAACTTCTTGGTATCCCACCAGTGGTGGGCCACCGCCATTCACCCCTTCACTATGAGCGTTTAGCTCCGATTGATAATTGAAATCGGGACAAGAACCGGCTTTCACAGCTCGTAAGAGCATCAGCTGAAGCTCAAGAACAGTAGCATGAGCTTCCGTTCCCCACTGAGCCACAATGTCTGCAATCTGCTTAGATACTACAAAAAGCTCGTTGTACTTGTCATTCTGACTCTTGGTTTTCAACGGAGGTCGCGGTGCCATAGTTTTAATTTCGAAAGGAGATTCCACTTCTATATCGGAGCGCACATCGAAATTGCGAAAGTTGTTCAAAAGCCATCGAGGGTTGATAATGCTAACAGGTACCAACTGCTCGTGCTGCATCATTTTACGGCAGTAAATGATATGACGACAAGGCAAAAGTCGTGTAGCTTGAAAAATGCAAGAGCATGTCCAGTTCTTCGGGTTCATAGTGTTTTCTTCCGGGATATCATCACCTTCTTGACCGTCAGCCGCTGAGGTATACTGGATGAGAATGTAAGGACCCACAGGATAGTAATGGTGTGTTGTGGAGTCCTTGAGTGCGAAATCGTACTGTTGTTTCACCAACTCCATTGCATGTTGCGATACATGCTGCGATAAATCACGCATCTCTTCGCCATAGGTGCTATTGATACACACACCAATGCGATGCAACTTAGATCGCCAATCACGCTCATTCACTGTCTACCAGAGCATCAACGCTACAACGCAATCGTCGAGCGCTGTCGATCTGTTGACAAGCGTCTTGAGCTTTTGCCAGCTTGACTCCAACCTACGCATACATCAAATAAGTCAGTATTAACATCATAATTTGTCACGAATGTTTTTGTGCCTTACCGATTATTGGTGTGGTTACCCATGTGGGGGATGTTACCACGATATATCGAGCTCCATCGAGCAATACACGAATCCCAATTCTTATCGAGCATGTGAAACCAACGCTCACGCTTTTCATCACAGCGGATAGCGGTCTTCATGGCTTTAATCACCGCGTCGTACTTGTCTTGTGTAGATGCACTGACAAGCAAGCGTGCTAGCTATTTCATCTCGTTCTTTGTCCACGTGTCGAAATTGTACTCCTCCTTAGCTATCTCGGGGTGAAGACACTGGACCACGTGAAAGTGGCAAAGGAGAATGCGAGCTCCAGGAAATTCCTCTTCAAGGACAGATAGTTCCGTAAAATCCTTGTCGATCATAATGCATCTGATCGAACCAAAAGACGGACATGCTTCTTTGAACTGTTGGATAGCAGTTCGCAAGGTTTTCTTGCGCTCGTTTTCAATAAGGGCATGCTGAGCAGCGTACACATCGTAGAGCGAGACACAGATATACAGGTTAGCTTGATGTGAAAATTGCGTGCAAATGATCCTCTTGTACTGTACCTGCACGTGCTGGCCTTTGCCATAGGCATCGTAGACAGTAAACGAGAAGGGTTTGTAGTTGGAGCTGTTGGTATCGTACGTCGCATCGATGAGAACCACCTCTGGAAAGCTCTCAAACATTGTACGCATGTGTGCCGTTTGAAGGGTGATGACTTCAGCTACCCCCTGTGTAATATTCACATTTGTTAGTTATTAGTAAATTCGTGCATAATAACTCGCAGAAACTGCACTTGCATTGTTTATAAAAACCTTCGCAATTGTGCCGTCCTTTGAAAACCCTTTTAGGTAGTCTACAACACGTTCTTCTCGTGTCAGCACCTCGCACCTTCTTTTCAAGACGCGCGATAAGATTGTGAACATCTTTCATTGTAGGCTCAACGCTGGAGTGCTCCAAGATGTACTCCAGAATTTGCTTCCGGTTGGCACCAGCACGACGAAGGGTATCTACGTTTCTCTTAAATACCCTTGAAGGTATTCCTCGCAATCCTTCCAGCTAGCGAAGGTCCTCTTGAAGACGCGAGGGACGGCTATGGGACTCTTAAGCTCCCGGGGAGCTGAACTATTTGTTCGGACTGGTTGCAGTCTGCATCGCTTTCATCCTCGCTGCTTGACCCAGTCGATTCGGCTACGTAGTTCCTTGGGCTGAAAATTACTTTCGAACGCAGTCGAATCTCTTCTTCTTGGCTGTACCGCCGCTTCTGATAAGGGTGAGCACGCTGACGCCTGCTTCGCAACAGTGACACTATGTGCTGCCGACGCGACTCATTCCGACGTCGATCTTTCTGATCATCTCCCCAGTCGTTGTCCCTTGAAGCCAGACTGCGCGTACCGCGCATGCGCGCCCCATGCGACCGCATGCCTCGTTTGACGCTGGCAGCTAACTTCGTAAGTGGTGCCTCACACCACCAATTTCTTTAGGAGCGGAGGTCTGTTAGCAAGCACACGATAAGCAAAAAAAATCTTCAGATGTGTGTTGCTCCATCTTCGGATGTGTTTTTGCGAGCATAGCCATCCTCTCAGTTTTGTGCTAGCAGCCACTATCGATTAAACTTGTCGGGTGTTACTGTTACTGTTAGATACACGCGGCGTGCGCCGTGATATATGTGAGTAGTATGTACTGTTTGCTGTAGCTTTAATGGTCATTTTGAATGGTCTGATGAACTGATTCAGTACGCTTGTGATTTATAACCGTGATGGATTAACAAAGGCACGAAATCGATGCACTCGATGCACTTCCGATAAAAGGACCAAGCAGCTCTATACTACAAATAATTCAGGAAGAAACGAAGTCCGTGCGACTCTTCAGGTACAGACGATCCCCTCGGTAGTAATCCGCAGGTAAGGAATACCCGCTCATCAGGAATATAAACGCGGGTCCCAACGATTTCTGAATGACCGTCCCATACAAAGCCAAGTAATTATTTCCCCTCCCCCCTCAATCGTAATAAGGAATAGAAAATCGCGGAATATGAATGTTCTGGGGTGCTTAACTATGGCAAAAGTCCACTTTGTACAAGACGTCTGGGGTAGTCGAACCAGGACACCAGCTCCTATTATCCGTGTTTCCTTGCCGAATTTCATTTAACGATTGTATTAGCTTTCGGAGCCTTCTTATAGGCTAGTATCGTTCGTTCAAATACCAAGAAGCTTGGAGCTTGTCAACATTAGTGAGATGGGGCTCAACCCAAATTAGTTTGATCTCAGTATAATTACCTACATTGCCCAACATCTCTTAAGGCATTAGACCAGATAGCCTTTTAGTCTGCTCGGCGTTACCGAAGAATAGATCATTACCGGTATCTGCATGAGTTTCAATCGATTTGAGCAGCCTTTTCGGGATGTGCAACCAAAAGACTGCACCTGTTTGTACCATATCTATGGTACAATACTATGTGCCACCCTAATGATACACCCTACGACAAGAATACCCTCACCTAGGAATAAAGAGTGGGCTCCTACGCCATGACTACCGAGGAAATTGTCTGTACGTGTTTTCAAGCAGCTCACGAAAACAAATACTTTCCGACTTCAGTTTTAATGAATTCGTTGTTACCTGACAAAGACAGCGTGTTTGTTGTGATACGTCGCGCTCACGCTTTGAGGCAAAGTCTTTCGTATACTGGTCGTCGTCATTATCCTGGTACGCGTTGCCGACGTAGTAGCTTTATCTTCCGGATAATAAATTTAGATTGCAAACGTTGTTTTCATAATTTGCCCACAGACAAAGTCCATACAGCGCTACCAGCCCACTCTAGTTCGGCTGTCCCCCCGTTGGTACAAACTGGTGATGAACCAGTAGTTTTAACCGACCAATCTCGTTTTTCATTTGAGAATCGCTCGCGCTTCGAGCCAATAGCCGGGCAGATGCTGCGGCTGCGAAGCAGGTGCAGGAGATGCCCATAGCTCGTACATTATCGAGGTATCTTTAGATTAGTTGACATGTTTTTATTATAGCATGTCCAACGGTAGTGGAAAACGCAAGGAATTGCAGGATATTTGCACAATTGCAAACAAATCATCCCCAACGAGGAAGTGATAGGGGTTGAGAAGTAGTGCTGAAGTATGTAGAGGAAACACAAATGGTCTACTAAGAATCTTGAAAATTCGACGATGCATTGAGCTGTAGACTAACACCCAGAACATCTGCGTGTAAGCGATGGACTTCAGCGCAAATGCTGTTTACCAGCAGAAGTACATAATATGTATTCACAATACATGTAGATTTAGGCACCATTACATAAGTCCACATTTTATTCAAACATAAAAAGCTGACTTACGGCACCTGCTACTATTTGATCGGTACCAGAAGAACTACATAGTAGCAGGTCATATCTTCTGCGCAAAAATATTACATGCATCATGCCTACAGAGGAACAGGAACGTTAGAGAAAAAAAAACAACAACAGTCAAACACGACACCGGATTTACTCACCGATCTTGTTTCAGCCCTATCATGTGCACGACGATCACGAAGCCTCCACACATTCTTCTTCTTCGTAATTGAGATAGCTCACAGGCTCTATAGAATTTTCCCACTCCAGTTCAGCATCCATCTCTCTGTCTTCGTTATATATCCAACGAACGACCCGAACGTACGGGAGTTCTTATTGGACAGCATATTTTTGAATGCCGAGCAGCTCGCTTCGGAATTGATGGGACAAGAGAGACATATCTAACTGATGGTAATCGAGCGAAAGGTTGCTGTTAGTTGTTTCAATCAGAGGTTTCATTTTGAAGATAGGTCTGGGCATTACGTTCGTGATTTTTTGCAGTAAGCAGACACTTCAATAATTTCACCCGCGAAAGTAGAGCCACTGTCTGTAGCGACCGTCGCCACTATTACCACGAGTGCCCGCTTTCCTCTAATGCTTGTTCGCTCGTCATATCCTGGCGCAGAGTGTCCTCGTTCGGGTGCAGTGCTCCCTCGCCGGTTAAACTACAGCCATTTTTGGCGGCTTTTCGTCCGTTCGCTATACTGCGCTGGTGCGGCGTTTGCTCGCCACTTCAACAACAAACCATTTTGTCGGTGCAGAGTCCACTGGTGTTAAGTACGGATATGTGCACCATTGATCCGCGAATACAACTTTACCTACAGCACAGTCAGTCACGGCATGGCCCTGTACAGTTGTGCACCACATTAACCCACCGGCGACCGTTATCCCGATTTTGCTGGGATAAGCAACACCTCGGGGCAAAGTGCCGGTTCAAGCCATACAGGTGGTTAGGGTAACTGCGACTCTTCAAGGTCCCGCCGACAGCATTTGGCCAATGCGATCTGTTTGCGGATTTCTCACCTTGAAAGGTAGATGGGCATGGGTGCCGGGCTTCCGCGCCACCATTGGCCACCGCCCAAGCATTTACACCCGCAGATTGCCAGGTGCCCGCGAAGGATTAGCGCTTCTCTACTATGGTAAAGTTCTGAGTTGATAGGATGCACCGCTCACTAATGTTAACTTTCTTCTACCTTGTACCGTTGCCTTCTATTGATGCCTTCACACGCTCGAGGTACGCTGGTCGAGGAGCTACGAGTACGGCTCTACCGGTGCCACTGCG
>JAIKVE010001189.1:0-13180 GCA_024679115.1 Phytophthora pistaciae
GGTGCGGCGCCACGTGAGCGACTTCTTCCGCCGCATCGTGGGCTGCATGGTGGTCATGATGCAGCACGACGGACGCCGCAGCTTCCGCCTCGTGGACGTCAAGCGCGCCTGCGAGCACTTCGGCATCCGCATGTACGGCTACGACGACATGTGTCTGCTGGCGGCGGGCAGGGCGAGCGGGCCCGAAGCCTTCCACGTGACGGAGCTGGTGGAGTGCAACTCATTCTACAGCCGCTCGGTGGACGCGCCTGAGGAGCCTGACACGGAGCCCGGCGCGCGCTACAAGAAGACGGACTTTGTGGCCAATTACACGTCGTGGAGGGACGAAATGGGCGACGCTGACGACGATATGAGCGACTCGAGCGAGTGGGCATTCTCGGACAGTGACTCGGACTCAGAAGGCGGGCATGATATGAACATGGAGACGTCCCAGCCTTGGCAACCCGATGAGGAAAGGTTCCTGGCCTCGCTGCGCGATGCGCAAGAGTTTGCGGACGAGAAGCTGATGCAGCAGCCGGAGGATGAGGAGACGGACGAGAACCAACCGGGCCAAGGGTACTACTCGGACTACGACGACAGCTACGAGCCGGAGTATATGGAGAAACATCTCGAGCAGGAGGAGGATGAAGATGCCAAGTGGAACAAGGATGGACACCTCCACGTTCTTGAGAGCGACGAGGACAGCGACCCTGCCGAGCTTCAGGAATTCAGTGGCAGCCCGAACCTTTACGTCATCTCGCGCCAGGAGTTCTTGCGCCTCTTCCGCGCGCTGCTCAACATTACGTTGAGAATGGGTGAGCTGCAGATCAGCTCGGTGGCTCTCAGTGCTCTCCACAATGCCACGGAGCAGTGCTTGCACCGTTCGCTCACTGAAGGTTCGCTTCACTACCAGCTCGCAGCTATCCTGAAAGAGCAGGAGCAGATGAACTCGAGGGTTCAGCTGGAATCGGAGCTTCAAATGCAGCGCGAGAAGGTAAATGAGTTGTGTGAGACCATTGCTGCTAACAAGGCCGCCTTCAAGGCTAAGGAGCTAGCGATGCAGCAACAGATCGAGCAGCTCAAGAGGCAGCTACAAGGCCAGCACGGTGTGCAGATGGAGACGTCGCCAAGCCTGAAGAAGAAGTCGTCTGGGAAGCGGAAATCCACAAGTAAGAGCACTCACAGCGTGCGGAAGGGGCTGTCCAAATCCTCAAATGGTTCTACTTCCGTAGTAGGTGCACTGCGCTCTCGTGGACTCAACAACTCGGGCTCCAAGAAGTTGAAGGTCACTCTGATGTGAAGGGGCCACCCCAACAGGTGATGACGACTGCTGGTCGATTCTGTACATGTATCTGCTCGCCATAACGTGTTCTCACGCAAGAATTCCCTCGGCCAGCTCTTCTTCTGCGTTTTTGGGTTAGATTACTAGCAGAATCTGGGCTGGAGCTGGGGAAACTCGCGTCGGAAATCCATTCACAGCCTTACCGCTGCCGTAGCATTTCTCGATCAATATTAGGTACTACTATTTCGTCTTCTATCTGCGTGACTTGTAGTGGACTCAAACGGATTTCCCGCTCAGCATAGCTTTCTGTTCTGCAGCCTCGGCAGCTCGAATCATTGCTGTCGCGTGACAGACCTGCACGAACTCGATAAGGTGCTGGAAAAAGTCATCGCCGAATGTGCTACGCAAGACAGCAATAACTAGGTGAGTCAAACTGCTGTCCGCAGTGAGCGAGGGATCTTGCCAGCACGCACCTTAGATATGCTTCAATGTTGTTGTGGCCAGCATCGGTGACCCACAACGGTTTGCACCTCCACTCCTGAGGGCACATCTCGAACAATCCTTCCCCATGCCAAAACGGCACAACCTCGTCTCGAGTGCCGTGGATAATCGTTACTGGTGATCGGACTTTGTCGATGATGTCGATGTTGCAGAAGAGGTCGCCAGGGAATGTATACCGGAAGTTGAAGACTACTCGGAACATGGAGAGCACAGGGCTCTGCAGGATAACGCCAGCTACGGGCTGCTTCAGGTTCGACTGCTTCACGGCAAGATGCGTAGTTGGCCCTGAACCAAGCGACCTGCCATATCTGCGTTTAAGGAGCCAAACGTAAGCTTGTCAGTCGGTCAAAAAACGGATCAACTTCATCGTTGAAAGTCACGTACAGGATAATTTTGCCAGGCGGGATATTCTTCACGTTGACAAGGTAGGCGAACGCAGCTTCCGCGTCGGCAAAGCAAGCTTCTTCGCTAGGCTCACCCTCGCTGATTCCATACCCGGAGTAGTCGTACGACATTACATTGGCCTGAACAACAGTGAAAGCAACATCCATAAGAACAAGCACCACGCATAGCAATAAACCATGAGCTTGCTCACCTGAAGCCTCCGACTAACTTCACGAAACCAATCATAGATCATTCCGAGATCTGGTGGAAAGGAAGATCGCCCATGTTAGCTGCAACAACGAAGGGTACAGGCGCAACTAAAGCAGTCTGCTGGCCTACCTTCAGCGTTTCCGTGAGAGAAGAGCACCGTGTATTCAGCCTTGCTGCAGGGGAGTTTCAACGTCAGCAGCTGGTCATTCCATTGCGCCTTCAAACACCAACTCTGAGCTGCTCAAGAGCGAGCAAGTTACCTACTCGTATGGAATGAAGAACGCCGGGATCCTGTTGTGCATGGCCGTCACGAGGAAAAAGTAGCGGCGCGTGTAGCCGTACGTGGCGGGCGGCGGCTGAAACACGAGCGCAGACACCGCGTTCCCCATCGTTGCGCAGCAATATACCAGGCAGTCGCAATCTGTCACACCGCCACTGAGCGTAATACCCCCAAGCACCAGTGGTACCGCTGCGCAATGCGTCTGCGACAGTAGTCCAGTACTCGCGCGACGCTCGTTTCGGGTTCGTTGCTGTCTCCTGGGCAGGTCGCGGGCCACGGGTCCTCTAATAAATAGAACACTACCCTGTTGAAAATGATTGTATGGACTTTTGTATGGGTCACGGTGAAGCTGAAGCGCATGGGTACTGCGTGCGTGGCCGAATAAGAATACGTCACGGAGGCCAAGAGCTCAGTTAGGGCCCAACATGGGGGCATACATGCATGCATTTTTTATTGATCGCTTGGCTAGAGGCAACTCGCTCTAGCTCGTTATTGTGTCACGGCTGCTGCTTGGTGTACAATCGCAGGTCATGAAGGTGTAGCAGCTCACCGCTGGATGCGCTGGCGTTTCGCAAGGTGGCTGACGCCACGCAGATCTTCATCGATTGCACGCTTCACCTGGCGCACGTCCTCGTCGACTGGAATGCCTTCTTTCCGGAGCAGGTTTGTGAAGCTTCCTCGACTTGCTGGGGTGAGATCCGGCTTGGGCGAGCTCGGAATGATAGCCAGCAGGTTGTTGGCATCACCTCGGGATGAAGACGACGCGGGTGGCAGCAAAGTCGGATGTGTCGAGGTCGAGCTGAGTGCGAGTTTCTGAACGTACTTGTGATCGGCATCGTCCAGCTCCGTCCACGGGCCTCGCAGCAGCCTCCTCGGTCGTCGCTTCTGGCGCGTGCGTTGAGGCCAGGGCATCGCGTCCTTCACTGCTTTCGCGTAGTCGATCCAGTCGGTCGCCCACGTGTTGAGTCTCTTCAGTCCAGGCACATGAGCCAGCAGCAGCGGCTTGACGCTGTGCGGTCGGCGTCTCGCCGCAATGTACAGCATCTGCATGGTCTGCAGCTCCTGCTTCCGCCTCGACTGCTTCCTGTGCGTCGAAATGACACGACAACTCACTGTTAGATCAAGAGCTCAATAAATCAGCTACACTATGAGCTAGGAACTTACTTTTTCTCTGCCTCGGTGGCACTGGAGAAGGTGAACCCCGACGTCAGTGAGCCCTTGGTCTCCTCGCCGTCTGCCACGCACACAAATTCATTGCAAACGTCAGTCAATTAAGTCTAGAAACCACCGAGTCTTGGTATCCGGGCGTACCCGTGAGCAGTGGCAGTTGGGACCTGGCCGACGCGTCTCCGCGTAACTTGGTGAAGGGCGAGAACGTCACGCGGCGATTGGCTCCCGTGTGTCTCCTGATGGTCGCACGCTTCCTGTCTCGCTTGGACGCGCTGCCTGAGCCCCGCCCGGGGCTCGCATACGACGACAGCGTCTTGAGGATCGGGCGCGGCATCGTCTCCGTTCACAGCAGCTTCGACCGTGCTCGTGCGAAAAACGGTTTTGTGCCAAAGCGGAATATTCGGTTTTGAGAATATAGTACAAATTTTCCCTTTGAGTAGTCAATATTTGTGACTACCATAGAACAAATTTTTCAGTAGGGTAGTCATTTTGTCCAAAAGGCGTTCGGAGTTGAAGTGAACGAACGGCAGCGGACCCTCGCGCTCAGCCATGGGGCTCATACTCCAGCTGCTTGGGCTCGTTCTCGTGCTCATTGCAGGCTTTGAGGTGCGCCATCATTACAGTGGACACCTCGGGTAGGCCAACAACCCTTCTAACGATCTCTCTGGCTTCAGCTATGGCGCTTCCTAGTCGGCTCCATCTTCACGCTGATCCTGAAAGGTAGAGGAGGCTGTTTCAGAGACACTTAGCGCGATCTTAGTCTGAAATTCACCCTCGCAATGGGCTAACATGTATTATATTACTGGGCATTGACCTAGCTGGGTTGCTGGCGAACATCCGAGTCGACCCGTGCACGAAGATCTCGGTGACCGCAGCGGCCTTGAAGATCTCGCTGTGGACGCAGCTGCTCAAGTTTCTGCGCTCGCCTGCACACGAGAAGCTTGTCGTCTTGCAGCTGTCGTACATTCATTTACTGGTGGAGACGACAGATGCAGCTCCAACGGTGGCAACTCCACAGCCGCGACAGAGTTCTCAGTCGCCCTCGTTCATGCAAACGCTGGATACCAGCACTGCCTTGAAGGACATTCGACACCCGATCTGGGCTAAGGTCCGGTGGTGGATCCCACGTCTGATGTTCTTATGTCGCTGTGCTCATGTGGTTGAGGTGGGTGTTGGAGATTGCTCCGTGGACGTCGTTCGGAAGGAGAAAAACGGTGCCACGCCGGTACTCAGCATCCAGGTACTGTACTGTTGCCTGCCTTGTTTGCAGAGGTATGTGCGGACAATCAGACTGACGGTCTTCTGTGTTTGCTGTAGCATGGAAGTGTGTTTGTGGGTGCAAGGTTTCACGACAAGGCTAAGGAACTCTCGATATCAGTAAGACTCTCGCAGTCACAGCCGATGCAGGTGGCTATTCAACAGCTCGATGCAACGGCTGTGCTTGGCAGCACGGAGATTAATGTTCGTGTACCGATTTCCCACAACCATGAAGACACGCGAGCCCCGATCCCGAGTGCTTATGCAGTGGTGTGCAAGTTGATTCAAGTCAATCTCAATTTTGAGCACCTGGTTCGGTCAGTGCTGCGTGCGAAACAGCAGCAGTCTGGAAGCCCCGTGAGGAGTACCTCAGAATATGAAAAGCACGATATCCAGCCCAGTGTGTTCGAGCCGATGACCATATTGCGGCTCGCCGAGATCATCCCGAATGATCTTCGGTTTGAAATTCACAAGCTCGAGGTTAATATTGTCGACAAGCTGTCGGCTCGTGGCCCTGGATCTACGTTTACGTTGGAGTTGAGTCGTTTAAGCGTGGTGTTATCGGGCGATTCGGATCAAGAGATTGAATCCATGGCTACGATCAATTATCCGGTGGTGGCTAGGAGAGTTGACTTGATGATGGGACCGCTGGTCGTTTATTTGAGCGAAGGAGAGAACGGTAGCGCTGATACAACCGGCAGGTCACCCGCATTAAAGCTTCTAGGATTGAAAATTAGCGCCGAGGGTACTCTCAGTGCTGAGGATCTCAGCCACAGTAGCTCGGATAAAATTATCGAGGCTGGTACTCAGGAGTCCGTGCTGCGTCTCCGGTCAACGATAAGTGGGGAAAATCGTGCTTTCGAGGTGATACTTTCAAAGAGAATTGAGCCGTGGATAGCGTCAGCCACGTTAGTGTACGATCAAGATGTCGGCAAGTTGCAAGAAGCCGATGCGTCAAGCTCGAATATGATCGAGACACAAGTTGATGAGGTGTCAATCCTCGACTATTGCGAGTGCGATCTGGATGCTCATTTCAAGTTGATGAAGACGGAAGTCACGTTTGTTTCTCTGGGGAGAACATGCGATGTGCTTCCAAAAGGAGTTCCCAGCATCCATTTGTCGATCGGAGAAGTCACCGTATATGGGCATCCTTTCATGAGCGAGGATCATCTTGGAGTACGCGCGAAGGCAGACATTCAATGTTCTCGATTGAAGGCGTCTTACTTTACGAACGACAACTCGATCAAGCTTTCGTTTCTATCTCTCGATTTCGCCCGGGTGTTCATTTCTCCTGTCGCGACAATGATGCAGAGTGAAGTGCCAGCAGAGGTTGAGATGGAGGCAGAGTGGATCGAAGTCAAGTGGGCACCAGAAATTCTCCACGCAATCGGAATGCTGCTAGAGCTGGGGATTGTTACGTTGGCGCCGATCTTACATGAATCAAGACATCCCGAAGTTGAAGAAGCTGACAATGCGAACCATGATCCCAATGGGTGGAAGGCAGCGTCTTCGTTGAAAGTGCCAACAATGCATCGACTTGCTGACGTGGCACAAGACACTGTTTCTCCTGGCGAAGTGATCGCATTTCGGTGCACAGCAAAACGCATCTGCGTTACTTTTCCTTACGTCTACTATGGTCAGCGTCATGTGGAGTGTGTTACCGTCGACACGTTTGCTATGAGCACTGAAGGAACCACCGAGCGACTTCGCATTTCCATTCTAGATGCGAGGGTTTTTCCAAATCGGCGCGCATCAAACGAAAGTCCCTTATTTCCTGCCAAAGACACTCAAAAACAAGTTCGTTTTCGGCGAAAATCGTTCACATCTCGTGCATCCCGTGGTCGTTCGGTGCGTGCAAGAGAAGCATCCACCGTCAATGCCGAAGAAAGTTGTGGCCATGATGCCACCTACTTCGTGGCGAATTTATTTTCTATTGAAGAGAACAAGGTACCCGCAAGCTCGAAGACTGTAGTTGACTTGTTTGTGAATGGCGCTCGAATGGAATGGGATATTGCAACGCAGTTGCGGGTCATGGAACTCATTCGCCGAATTACTTTTTCATCATGGGAAATGATTTACCGCGCTCGGAGTGCCTACGCTCTGCGTTGTACACGACATGATAGCATTTATAACCGACCTCACGGCTTAAACCCACCGCTGGATGATGTCGACGAGTGCTTACGCTATGAGAGGATGTTTGGTGATTTGATCAGTGCATCAGGAGATAAACTGCATCGACTGCATGCCACAAACCTGTCGGTACACGCGAAGTTGTGCGATGAGGTTGATGTACAAGTCGCTGTGGGGGTATTCGCAGGGGACGACCTGCCTGAAGTATGGGTTTTCGATGATGTTTCACTTCAAGTTAACGGTCTTGAAATGGTCTCGGCTGGATCTGTTCGCGTCAGGCATACCGTCGACAAGCAGGTTGACTATGTGTATGGCGAATTCGAAGATATGCTGCGAAAGCGGCTTTCTGCTTGTAAGCGCTCCACTGCGGCTCTGGATCAAGGTCTTGCGGACGGAATACTCATTCGTATCAACAAGCTGCGGCTTTGCACTAGCTGCGATTTCCCCCTCAAATCTTACGTCGACGCCGTCCAGACCAGCTTCGACCCTTTCAAACAGGAGCTTACTGCAGCTGCAGTATCGTTTTGGCGTCCTCAGCACGAATTGTTTTACCAGTTTTTCTTGCGAACTCCAGTTGCCTCGCATCAAATAGAGGTATGGATGCGCCTTGAAAATGTGGTGTGTGAGTGTCTTGGCAACCCACTGGAGAGCTGGCTGGAGCGCATGTATCCTGTGTGGATTGAGGAGCTGGCTGAGCAAGAGCTGCGAGCGCACATGCTGGACGACCACGTTGCCACGCTTAAGCTCACAAACGCAGACCTCCTTTGTGACGACTCGTATCAAGAGATGAAGACGCTGTTGACGGAAAAGAACACAAGGATGTACATCCAGCGAGTGAAGTCGCTGTCTAAAGACAGACAAAATGGTGACGGCGGATATTTCATCAGTGCCGGTGTTGGTGAAGTCCAAGTTGACATTGCATTCGAAGAGGACATCACAAAGGCATGGAGTCGTATTCAAGAACTGGATGAAGCTACCGAAGCGCTCCAACGTGCATTTCAGACGGCAGGACGTGATTGGAACCTGTTCGTGCCATCGTGCTTGTTATTCGCGGGTGTTCAGGTCAACACTACTGTCAAGGATCTCACACTGCGAATGAGACGTTTCCCTACTCCGTTGATGACTTGTGGTTCTTTGAGCGTCAACGGACAAGTGTACTTGACGGCATTTAAGAGTAGCAGTGATGAAGCCTTTGGCGACATGCCTTTTGACATGATGGCAGCCCTGCGCACCTTTGTGGATCTAACGGTAGATATCTCCAGCCCGGTGTTATACTTCAATCCTGGCTACGTCTACGCGTTGGACGAGTTGGCTGGCTTTGCTCTCGGTATGATTCCACTGGCGGTGCTGAACATCGATCAACGCTACAAGACCTCGGCTGCTGATATAGCTCGCAGGCTTTTTCATGGAAAGGTAACTGTGTCCGTGAAGGATGCCGGTGTTCGTCTTCTGTGTGGAGCGACATCATTTGAGTCGGGGGATTTCCTTGAAATCGTTGTTCATCAAGTCCGAGCGGCGTACACGAGTGGCTTGATCGACATAGATGTAACGCGCGTGACTGCAAAAATTGAGCCTGGATCACTATCACACATCGCAGAGCTAAGCCACCTCAAGCTGCAAGTATGGCTAAAGTGGGGTTGCGTTGGTGATCCTGCAATGCATTACAGCTACCCCATTGAGTTTACTGGTGTTGATACAGCTACTACTGCAGGCGAAACCTTCACGCTTAGATTACCTCACTCAGACACCCACTTCACGACACCGTTCCAAGCTTATCAAGCCACAGAGCTGTCCGTCTTTGTAAGCGGGAGAATTTGTCCAGTCGATCCAGAAAATGTCGACCCAAACAGTGCCGATGGGTGGTCGAAGCGAGACATGGCTGCGCGCACAGCCGTCGTCCTCTACAGCAAGAACGTTGAGTGGCTGATTGCGTTTGGTCGCGTATATCAAAAGGTGCCCCTGTACCCGTTGCCACGACGCCGAAGCCATGAAGCGAGGGCCACCTTGCCATCTGTAGACCTTTCAGACATTCTCAAAGGAGTGACAGTGGAGGAATTTGACCTGATCGGCCTGGATTTGGCGCTGTATGCGAGTGAGAAGCACCCTGTAGGTGTTCGTGCCTTCCTGGACGACAAGATCAGCTGCTCTGGGGCTTTGCTGAAGAGCTCACACGAGGTTTTTGGGGATATAGTCAGCAAGGACGACACGAGCACAGCAGTGCGTCGACTTTCATTCTCCATCGAGAAGTCGAGATGGGTTGTCCACGATGTGAACGTGGATGCTAGAGACATTCAAGTCCGTGTATGCACCCCCGAGTCGGGAAGCAGAGGCGAGTCGCTGGTCAGTGTGAAAAGCGTATCGCTTATTGTCGGAGGCGGCACGGAAAGAGCACCAACCCACGACAATGGGCAGATGAAGCTGCACAGCCCTCCTCCGATGAAGCGCGTTACGAATGCTCAGCCCCTCGCGTTCTCTCAGTCTTCCAACAGGGTGAGGGAGCGACCAAAGCAAAGCATTCTCGACTTTTTCGAGATTCCTCACGAAAACCCGTTCAGTTATCGAGAATCGGACAGCGATGCCGAAGGTGAGTTGGACGTGTGTGAAGCTCCAGATGCTAGTAGTAACGTTGAAGAGGGCGGCAACGAAGTGCTGGACGAGTTCCGGCGGCTTGGATTCCTGCTTGGATTATTATCAAGCGAGGTGCGAGTGACAGTCACAATGGCAGCTTTAGCCTCTCTGGTGGACATTGCGGACACGTGGGTTCAGGTCGTGGTTGCTAGTCTACCGGAACTCTTCGACACAGCGGAGACTGTCACCTTGCTAGAGCAGAACGAAGATGAGGCAGTAGAGGCAGAAATTATCGTGGAGGATTCGGATCCCAGCCCAAAGAAGTTCACGTCCCTCGCTCAAGACCCGAAGTTTAGCGGACTCTGCCTTCAGGGAGGTGCTGACGCTCCGGTAAGCAGGGATGGCAGTTTACGGTTTGAGCCAACTCCTTACTCAAATGCGGATACGGTTCGACCAGCCCGGAGAAAGTCTAGCAAGGTCTTGAGCCAGTTGGAGCCGCTCCGTACGATGGAAGACACGTCGCCACGAGCTGCGAGCTCGAAAAACGTCCAAGCGTTCATCATGGTGAAGTTCGAGGACTGTCAGATCAGTGTTCAAGACCATCTCAACAAAGGATCGGTGCTGCTCGCGCTAAACGCTGGGACGTTGCAGCACGCAGTGTCGACTGATTCCAGTCACGAACGCATCACCTTGAACGTCGATGGATTCCAAGTGTTCACGGCGCTGTTGGATGTGGATGTGAAATCTCACGCCATTTGGCTCAAAACACTCGCGGATGGATCATATTCCCCAAGCTCGTATGGTTTACTGCGGCAAATTATCGCACCGATACCAGCACAAGTTACGATTTGGATTGACAAGGAGAAAACTATCGTGAAAAACCGAGTCAAGTTGGACATACCTTCCATTGAGGTGCAGGTGAACCCCGTGTCCAAGGGGATCCTCGAGAAGCTTTCAACAACCGCCACGGAGCTCGTCAACGCAAAGTTGGCCGAGAAGAAGGAGACGGACCATTCTCACCTTCTGCACGGTTATCTGCGAGAAGCCCAGCACCAGGAACGGTCTCTTCACCAGCTCGTCGCTCTCAAGAAGCAGCTCAAGTGGAAAATTTCCGCTTTACAGTGGCGTCAACTGTGTGGTTGGGACTTTCGCATGAATGAGCGTGCGATGGTTGCAGTGACCGCAGCAGAAAACGCTCGAAATCTCGCGTTCGATGTCGAGACATCGCCATTGTTCCGAAGACGCAAGATGTCCTCCGCTTCGGTGTCCTCCGCCTCGACAAGTTTCAGTATGATCGGATCCACAGCTACGAATCGATACGAAGACGAACAATTCACTGACGAGCTACAGAAGATGACACAGCAGTACGAGGCGCTTTCCGAGGTGACGCGCTTCATGGCGAACGAGCTCAAGAAACAGCTAAAGCCGAGCCCACTGCCTAACGTGGACCTGGAATTTGCACTGGATCGCGCTTCCTTGACACTCAGCGGCGATAATGTCGACATCCTTCGGGCACAGATGGGATCGTTGTGCTTCAAGATGCAGTTGTTCGAGGATCACTCGGGGAACTTCGCACTTACTCTGCAGGATCTATCGGTCAGCAACCTCAGCCCGGCGACGCCGTATCCAGATTTGTTGCTGCCGGTTTATTCGCGAACGTGGGAAGGCGACGACATGTTTCTTCGAGTTGACGCTGGAGTCGCGAAACCTGTGGGAGGCATCACTGTCGTTCAGCATTTCGAGGTTAACGTGCACCCGATACAGGTCTGCATAACGCAGGAGGTGATCATGCAGTTGGTGGCGTTCTTCTCACCGTCGGACACCGCCAATGTCGCCAAGGAGGAGCAGCGTGCGGAGGTGCGATCCCAATTCCTGCAAGCTCGGACTGCTAGCACGTCTGGCAGTGATGGACGAGTCGGCTCGGCGATCATAAAGGCGGTCAAGGTCGCTGGTAAAGCTGCTGCGCACCCTCTCGGTCTTGGACGTACTCACCGTGGAGACAGCGACGAAGAGCTCGTATCAGCTGGCCGGAAACCAAAGGGAGGACCGCTTCACCTCATCCCCGAAGACCCGTCGCACTGGATCGCGAAGCTCGCAAATCTGTCCGAGTCTAACGAGCTGCCGTTGTTTGGCTCGATCGATGAGGCCGACCAGCACCACACCACGGAGTCTGCAGAGCGAGAGATCAGCGAGATGAAAGACCGAGCCAAGAACATTTTGTTCAAGCGAATTCGTCTCGGAGCGATCGAGGTGGTGCTCACCTACAAGAACAAGAAGAGCGGCCTGGGCAACAGCAGCACGCCGCACCTTCACCTCCCGCACGCCGCGCAGCCTCAAGCGTTAGAAGACATGCGGGGCTTCGAGGTTAAAACTCATGCGCTGGTGTATTGCGATAAAACGTGCTCCCCTTTGGACCTGGTCATGCGCATGCGGCGCGATATCCTGCTGGACGTGCTCTCTCAGGTCGGCCGCAACTTCACTAACATCGGCAACTTCCTGCGCGACCAGTTTGATCCCTCGAGGTGGGCGGCTTTCGACGCGATGGCACCGCTCAAGTCGTTGTCGACGACAGTATCGTCACTGACAGCTATCGGGCCGTCCCACGCCGGTGCAGTGCTGCCTCTGACTGCTCAGCCCGAGGGTGGGCATCCTTCCGCTGACGCAAAGGCTAAGAGTGCTGAAGATTCTTCCTCCGGCACTGTGACTTCAACGTCATTGCGTCCAACGGAGCTTCTGCACGGGTGGCAAGCTCCATCCAGCCTCGACACGTTCAGCGACAACTACGACGCCGACAGCTCCACCCCGACCACCCCGACATCCACCGACGCCGCGCATCCCAAGCAGGTCAAGGCCAAGCGCTCCTTGGCCAAGCTCTTTTCCAGAAGGAAGTCCGCTAGTCCATTGACCTCTCCGTCCGCGCAGTAGCCCGTAATGGCGACAACCTCAATATATACTAAACTTCGAGCCTTGCTACTGCCCCTTAGCACCGTGCAAACACGTGCGCCTTGATGTCCGTGACGTAGCTCATGCTGTAGCTGCCGCGACGCCGCAGCTCGCGACGGAAGGACGTGGCTTCCGGCTGCTCGCGTCTTGCAGCAGCCTTCTCCGCCTCCTAGCAGCACAAACCCGTCAGATACACAGCGCCTCCGTCTTGAAATGATTGTCACTCACTTGCATCGCTACCCAGCGCATCGGCAGCAGCACCCCCAGCACGTACAGCGCCACCAGCAACGTCACTAGCGTCAGCATCACAACCTAATGATACAGTCGTTAAAATCCACCACAACTGCTAAAACCGCGTATTATTCCACGCCCACCTTGCGCGCAGTAGGTAAAGCATGGAGCTCCTCCAGGAGCTGCCCCGCAAGCGGCAGCAGCGGCACGCGGCCGAGCACGAAGCCGCCGCCCAGCAGCGCCGC